>BFEA01000030.1:4353539-4374592 GCA_003427395.1 Chara braunii
AGAGAGAGAGAGAGAGAGAGAGAGAGAGAGAGAGAGAGAGAGAGAGAGAGAGAGAGAGCATACCAGTGGGGGAGGGAGAAAGACACAGAGAGAGAGAGAGAGAGAGAGAGAGAGAGAGAGAGAGACAGACAGACAGACAGACAGACAGACAGAGAGCATACCAGTGGCGGTACCCCCCCCTTGTCCACTGATTTCTTTCTCTCTCAAGCTTTCCGCTCCTCCGACCAGATCAACCAAATTGCCGTTCCTCTGGACTGTCCACGAATTTCTCTGACAACCTAGGATCCGTTCAGCTTGTCTACTTGGCCACCTACTCGAGAAAACCACTCAAGAACAAAGCTACGAGACAGAAAATAGAGACAGAAGAGCTGGCACTAACAGCGTGCGCATTTAGGCACACTTGTAAGCAAGGGGGTCAAAAGAAGGCAGAAAGAGGTTGAACATCCAAAAAAAAAAAAAAAAAAAAAAGGAGGGTGAAAAGAAGGCAGAAAGAGGTGGTGAAAAAAAGGAAAGGACTCGTGTGTGTACTAAAATGGTTACGTAACAAAACCCCTGGAAAAAATGGGGTTGATTTTCTCTAGCTAACGGACATTCTAGCGGAGGCTAGCAGCATTTTTCAAAGGCGGCGTACAGCAGTGGCAAGAGCATGAAACAAAAATTTTATGTAAACTGCTGCCAGACAAAATTTTGCCGGCAAGAGACGTAACGCTAGAGACCTTCCACAAAGAGCAGAAGCGACGGGCATCGCTTCACAACCGGCCCTTGACTTCAGCGTGCATGCAGACAGCCGATGGATGCTCTCATTGCGATCCACCAGGGCATACTCACACTACAACTTTCCGACACGTATCCGGTCCTAATTCCGTACAGAATCCAAATAAGTCTCTAGTGTGAGTGTGCCCTAAAAGGTTTTCTCCACAACGCTAAAAGCTTCGAATCAACGAATGATCGGACACGCCCACCTGCGATAACAGTCCGGTTCCACCGCTAGGCTCAAAGAGTCGAGAGCCTCCATCTTACAGAATTTCTGACAAACCAAGGGCCAGTCAGGTAAACAGAGTTTCTGACAATGCGAGCGCATGTCGGCGAGCATCGGCTTCCGGAAATTAATCCGCCAGCAGTCCGCCGCCGACAAGGGCACAGGCTGGCGGTGTTCTCTCCGAAAACTACGTAGCCAGCCAGAACTTCTCAGAAGCTTTAGCGCCCCAGAGGTCAGCCCCGGCCTTTTCAGCAAGTCTGCAGAAAGACACGCGTCTGCAGCGGCTAGTAGAACGGATTGCCGTGCACAGTCTGCACCACTGCACACAATTATTCCGAATGGGGATGAAGAGACTTGAAACTTAGACGCGCCCGACGAGGAGCACGTGAGCATGCACACTCGCACATTCACGAGCTGTTTCCTTCATTCTCCCATGGAGTTGGGACGAAGAGCAGCCGATGAATATTGTCGAACGCTGGCAGCCAAGCCCCTTCAACCGCCGCCGTCTATTCCAGAAAACAACCCAGGTAGAGTGGTGAGCGAGAATCGCCAAGCGATCCCCATTGGATCCCATAACCTGAGATTGCGGAATTTGATCGCCAACGTAGACCGATCTCCATGGCCCACTTGCCGTAGAATCTAAGGAAAATGGTGAGATGCCTATTTCAGATTTTTCTATATCGTCCCGAGACTGCAGATTACCAAAAATAGACTACGATGTGCAGGGTTGAGGGCTAAATTAGGTAGAAAATCAAGGAGCGTCCTGCAGAACGACGCGCTTGTCCTTCTCTAGAGAAAGGAAAGCACAGGAAACTAAAAAAAAAAGAAAAAAAATGGCAGTGTGAGCTTCTTTACAGGATTCGCTTGGACGAGAACAGAATATGACCTCCCTCTGTCCCAAAACACAGACATCATCAGCCATCATCACGCCTACCAAAAAACCGTTCCATTTGCTGTTCTCTCCACGACTGAAACGAGCAACACGAAGAAGAAAAAAAAGACAATAATATGTACAGATCAACGATACTCCGCCGCCCACTCCCCCTCCCCTCACCCTCCCTTTGTCTCCTCCCTCCTAAGTCTATCTTGCCCAAACGCAGAAGCCACTACTTCAGACTCTATCCTAGAACGACCGAATAGCAACGGAGCGAAGAACGGAAGGGGAAAGCGCAAGAAGCTCGTAAATTAATAACGGTGAAGCAGAAAGCACGGAAGGGGAAAGCGCAAGAAGCTCGTAGTAACCGAGTTCATTTCCTATTTGCCGATCCCAGCGACCGGAAAGATCGTTATGTAAAAACATATAACGACCTCCAGCCAAACCGAAGGGACAAAAGAAGCTGGACTAGACCGAGGCACCAGAAGATGCTGCTGAGTGACCTGATATCTATTGCGCAGCCGATAGTTCGGCAGACCACAGCCGGCTCGATGAGCGAAAAGGAATAGAGATAAAGAAACTGATGAAAAGAACTGATGAAGATGGAAAATGAAAGCTAGGAAGGCAAGAGCCTGGACGGAAAGAAGCTGGACTAGACCGAAGCACCAGAAGATGCTGCTGAGTGACCTGATATCTATTGCGCAGCCGATAGTCCGACAGACCGCAGCGGGCTCGATGAGTGAAAAGGAATAGAGATAAAGAAACTGAAGAAAAGAACTGATGAAGATGGAAAATGAACGCTAGGAAGGCAAGAGCCTGGACGGACAGGGGGATAAAAGGGTGAAAAAAGGGTTACTACGATGGCCGGACTACGACACATGGGGTTAAGATCCATATAAGAGGGATAAAGGCCTCCTTCCCGTTGCTGAGCTGGGCCGATTCCCTTGTAGCATGCTGGGGCCTAAGCTGCTGGAGCACTGTACGTATCACCACTCTGCAAAAGGTAAACTACAATGGGCGGACTACGACACATGGGGTTAAAATCCATATAAGAGAGGGATAAAGGCCTCGTTCCCGTTGCTGAGCTGGGCCGATTCCCTTGTAGCATGCTGGGGCCTAAGCTGCTGAAGCATTGCACATATCACCACTCGCCTAACGGCTCAACTCGATCGATCGATCGATCTTCGCTCCCTCTGCTTTCCTTCCCCTCCCACACTTGCTCACATGATACCACCCTTGCTAAACGTACATGCCCGACAACATTACGTCTATATGCTCAGCACCTAAAGCTTTCGAACACTATCTATCACCAGACTCACCACTGATGTAAATCTCGATCGATCGATCGACCCTCTCCCCGCCTATCCCTTCCACCTGCACGCCCTTCGTTGCACCCTACATGCCTACTTCCCTATCTGGACAGTCAGGCGGGTGATCCAATGCAGCCGAAAGCAGCCAGTTTGCCTGTGTACAGCAGCAGGGCCCGCAGCTGCAATCAATACCGCTAATGAGAGGCTCCACAATGCACGCACCCAGGCGGCAGGTGGGTGGCCATCCGCAAACAGACAGGGAGTCCGCTTATCGAATGGAAAATGACAATAGTGAAGGAATAGAACATAGCTGTTCAGCCGCCTTTCCATCCCCAAACACAAGCAGGCGAGCTCATGACTGACAGAGAATTGCACACAATCACCAGCAACGCTGCATGACGTCAGCAGTCGCCGGTCCACCAGGATGCATTCCCAACAGTTTTTTTTTTCCCTTCCGTCATGCCCAACAGTCGTTTGTCGATTCCACCACATGGCATCCTTGCCCCGCCGCATGCCGCGATGCGGCCTCCCCGTGTCCATCATGCAGCAAATGGCCATTCCTTGGCCGCCCGATCCAGTTGCCCTTCAGCACGCTGCTACATTCAAAGGATGTAGCAGATGAAGAGGAGCCCAGCCATGCAGACGAGACCAGCCCATTCCAAGACATCATATAAAGAGTGCAGAATCATTGAGATGCCCCTACAGCAGACGTAATTAAAAGTCGACAAGCCTTACCGAGGAAAATAGCGTCCATACAGAGAGGTCGCGGTGGAGGCTGAGGACTCTGTCAAACTCGCGGACCCATAACCGTACAAAAAGCACGATCCGGGTCCTATAGGCAAGAGAAGCCGTATTCCCTCTTCACGTGACACTCTCCAAGTCGATGGAGTTGAAGTCCATGGAAAGTGCGCGGCTGATCTGTGCTCGAACCGAATCTTTCGGTGAGAGAAAATTTGCCTCCAACTCTCGCCATTTCACATACCGAGCACGCAAGTAGGCCTCCGCATCCTGGGCATCATAGTACTCCTGTGTACACATATCGCAACACAGAAAGCGAAAACGCACACCACCTTTTATAAATAAGACACCCTTCCCACTCCGTCACCGCAGCTGTCCCTCCCTACCCCTTCCTTTCCCGCTCTCGAGATCACATGCAGGTAACCAGACAAACACGCCAGAAGCCAAAAACGAACATCTTTTTCCTTTCTTCGATATAACCAGGTCCTCGTGGTCCTGGCTACTAACATCTGTTATTGGTCGTTCCATACACACGGTCTACCCCCAAACATAACGCACCCCCATAATGAACGTATACAAGCTAACTTTCCAGTCCGATACAGTCAAAATGAGGGCGCATTATTGCGTTCAGGAGAAGACGGCAGACATTGCACCCGCAGTCGTCAAATGCGGCATTCCATCAGAAAAACCTGTCCATCATTACCAATCCCTGCTGCCTCTTTATCAACCCCACCCCCCCCAAAAACCCCCCGCCCTCCCTCTCCTAAAACACACTGCTTGCACTTATCAGAGGTTTCCCTGCCACCTGTTTTCCATCCAATCAAGGGCCCAATTCCTAACGACTTCTCTTTTTCTATCTCCCACTTCCTCATGACAAGCTGCTACAGTGCCAACATCCAATGAACTGTGAAAATTTCCTAAAATGGTAAAGCAAAAAAGATCTAGCCTCCTGTTCATCATCAGGTGGGGGCCATACACTACACTGACAGCGAGTGGTGTGTTTTTCTTTTTTCTTTTTTTTCTTCTCCAAGTGGTGTTAAAGTCCAGCTGCAGGGCTACGCTCCTGCGAATCCAAAATCATAGTAGTAAATCGTATATATATATCGTCACAAACATATATATATCGTCACAAACAGATATATATATACACAAAGATCGTCAAACAGAGCTGCCCGATAAACCGTAGGCAGAGAGGGAGGGAGAAGAGGACAACAAACGAGGGGAGGCTGTGACAAACTGTTTTGTCGGAGTTTCACCGACTCGTCATATCGTCAAACAGAACATCACGGTAAACCATAGGCAGAGAGGAAAAAGATGACAACAAACGAGGGGAGGCTGTGACAGACTGTTTCGTCGGAGTTTCACCAACTCGTCAGGAGGCTGAATTTCTACCTTCTCCTCCTTCCCCCACACTTTTTCACTTTTTTGGCCGTAAAAGATCATAGCGAACGAAAGAGGGACGGCTACATATCATGCTGCGCTTCGCGAGACTCGCTTCCATCCCAGCAATATTTGATATGGTTTCCAGAAACAGAATGTACATACGTATATGCCGTCAAACAAATTTTTATTTATATATTTAAAAAACGTAAAAGTGTCCTTTGGGACATCCATTGAAATTGGAACGATACAGAGAAAGAAATTAGCATGGCCTCTGCACAACGATGACACGCATAAATCAAGAAATGGTCCAATTTTTTTCAATATATATATATAAAATATATATACTCTTCTCTCTCTCTGCCTACGGTTTACCGGGCAGTTCTGTTTGTGAAGATATATATATATATTTTATATATATATATAGTCAAACAGAGCTGCCTGGTAAACCGTAGGCAGAGAGGGAAAAGAGGACAACAAACGAGGGGCTGTGGCAAACTGTTTCGTTGGAGTTTCACCGATATATATATCGTCACCGATATATATATATATATATATATATATCGTCAAATAGAACTGCCCGGTAAACCGTAGGCAGAGAGGGAGAAGAGGACAACAAATGAGGGGCTGTGACAAACTGTTTCGTCGGAGTTTCACCAACTCATCAGGAGGCTGAACCCTCAACAGTCTGCAGAATATATATATATTTGTGACGATATACCTTTTTTTTTTCTTTTTTTTTTAATTGCTCCAATCTATTCACGGGGAGCCACACGTGCTCAGAACCGGGCCCCACGTCCCTTATGGATAATGAAAATACGACGTAATGGAAGTGTTTTTGAAAACCCCCTCTCCCTGCCAGCATTGATTACCACTGAGAAGTAGGGCCAAACCCAGGGGATTTTGACTGAGCAGGCCAAACCCATGGGAGAAGTAGGGCCTCTCTCCCCTACTCACCAAATGTGCAAAACAACAATGAATATTCCGCTACTACCGCTAGAACACGGGAAGACATATCACCATACTTTTTTATCTTTTGCGCATGTGGTGATTAGTGGAGCAAGGCACATAGAGCCCCTGGCAATTCAAATTTTAACTGTCATCAAGCCAGTGGCGATCGGAGCACAGATCGTGCGCATCGCTCCATTAAAATTGGAACATATTAACATGAAAAAATCGAGAAACGGTCCAAATTCCTCTCTCTCTCTCTCTCTCTGTGTATGTGTGTGTATGTGTGTAAATACATATATATATCGTCAATATGACGATATATATATATATATCGTCATAGATATATTATATATACATATTTAACCGTCACACAGAACTGCGCGGTAAACCGCAGGCAGGGAGAGAGAAGAGGACAACAAACAAGAGGCTGTGACAGACCGTTTCGTTGGACTTAACACCAACTCATGAGGAGGATATATATATATATATATATATATATATATTTTATATTATATATATATCGTCAAATAGAACTGCCCGGTAAACCGTAGGCAGAGAGGGAGTATATATCAATCCCTGAAGCAATGATTCGACAGAAAGGAATGTTTTGTGTATCTGCTCCCTCGCTTTCCTTTCTTGTCTTGGCTATGAAAGGAAAAAGCGAGAGCTGGGACGAGGACCCACTAGCAAAGAACTTACATTTAAAGCCTTTTGTGCAGAGGTGCAGAAAAGCAGATCAATGATCAATCTCAATTCTCTGCATCTCTCCACAAACGCCTCCAGATTCAGGCGGTTCACGGTTAAATCCAAAACACTCACTTTAAATAGTGGGGCCTCTCTCCTGATGGTAGAAAAGGAAACAGAGTGGCAAAAATCGCACGAAGCCTCGGCTACGATGCTGTGGTTTTCTCGAGAAATAGACATTAAAATTTAATAATCAAAAGTTTTTTTGGGGCGCAACTTCAGTAGAGTCACAATACGAGTTAGAATTGCACTATGGAGCAAGATACAGTTTGCAATTGCACTTCGGGCACCGTACCTGGCCAGCAAGCTGGGTTGTATACATTGCCCAAACTGGGAGGCATTTTCTAGGGTCTGCTCCACTGCACAACACTCTACAGGTATCTGGACTTAGTGGTGATCTCGATACACTCCAAATGTTCGTTCAGCACAAATGGATCCGGCTCGATCGGCTGTACAGATTCCTGTAGCACCTTGTGTGGTGGAGCGAGGCAAAAAGTGTTGCCCCACTTGGCTGTCATTCTAGCCTGGCGGAGGAGCATTCGGAGCAGTAGAAGATAAAAGTAACGAGGCCAACCACACAGAGCAATCTGCACATTGCCAGCTAGATGAGAAAGCAACGCCAGAAAGATCGCAATTCGTTCCCTTTTTTCTGGGTGCTTGTCCAAGTCTTCTCCTAGTCGAACAGGCGCGTATCGAGTCTTCTCCTAGTTGAACACGCACGTATCAAGAACGAACACAAGCACTTTTGTTGGCCAGATGCATGCCAATGATGCCACCATGACGCCGATGTGTTTTTCGCTCAAAGAAACTTGGCCCTTTCTCTTTCCTAAAGCAGCTGGCCTAGAAATGCCAAGTGATCAGTTTCGCATTTCTACCTTCGTCACCCGCATACAACTTACGGCCACTGTTGCTGTATTTAGACTGAAAGATACCTTAAATGCAGCTTGCTGTATTTAGACTGAGAGGTACCCCAAATGCAGTCTTTGGCTGAAGAAGGCAGTTCGCAGAACTACCAGAGGCCCCTTTTTTAAACCGCCACTAACTTTCAAAGTGGAAGCTACGTCGTGGATATAACCAATACCGCATTCTTTCAAAGCGGAAGGCTACGGATACCCAAGCGCAGCCTTCCGTATTTAGACTGAAAGATACCCCAAAATGCGGCAATTGGGTGAAAAGGTAGTTCACAGAACCAACAGAAGCCCCTTTCAAACCACCACTACCTTTCGAAGTGGAAGGCCGCGTTGTGAATATAACCACTGGACGTACATTCCCAACCCAACCTGCCTCTTGTCAATCCGCCCTGGCGCACCCCTACTCCCTCAGTCCCACCTCAGTGTCCAACACTTAGGACCATGCTACATTGGGCAAGCTCCCAGGCAAAATGCGGTATATGGTTTTTTTTTTGTTTTTTTTTTTTGCGCTATATGTTGATTTATTACCAAATAAGGAAGGTCATCCATCCACCAGAAAGGAAGAGAGAATCCGGGCAGGGGGGGACTCATCCCTGGGGTCTACCGACCGCCAAACGCCAAGACAGCAGTGACAAGGTAGATACAAACCACTGAAACGAGACAAAAGCGCACGTGTTTACATTCTGTTTTTCAATAAGCTAGCTATTAATTTTCTTGGCGTTTTCTCAAAGAAAGCCCTAACAGTTTCGCGACACTACATTTGGTGCTTCTATTTAGGAAACTCAAACTGGCACCTCAATTTGTCTACAATGGCTCTCACGAAAAGACAAAGAAACAGCTTGGACCTTCGCAGCTGCACAGTCCTGCAGGGTAACATGGAATTCCTCCCCACCAAAGGGGAGGACCAATGAAAAATGATCATGGCGGACTCTCTCTCTCTCTCTCTCTCTCTCTCTCTCTCCGCGCGCATACACACGCACACACACACAACTTTCGCAGTCGCCACCCTTGCCGAGAATTTCCTTCTGTCATCTGCACAGAAAGAAGTTCTGGGAACCATGAAGGCTTCTCAGAACTGTTAACAGAATGTTCAGCTGTTGGAGTGGTTAGAGACAAGGTCGGCCAACCATGACAGCCTGGGAATGACGACCTGGCAGTGCTCTCTCTCTCTCTCTCTCTCTTCTCTCATTGCTGCGGGATGGTAAATTTTGTTACCTTGGGCATTTAGCCACTTAACCAAATTGCGAAGGAACGCAACTGAAAATATTGTAGAACGAATCATAGATTGCCCTACATACAATTACTTGCCGACCATCAGTAAATAGATATATGTAACTCATTCGTAGAAGTAAGCCCCCATCATAGATTGCCCTACACACATTTGGGAGTGCGCAAGCCTCCATGTCACGTGGGAGAGGCTCATTCCACTGCTACCTGCAAACCACACACACCCCATATGCTGTCTGCTGCTCTCATCAACATAAGCCCCCATCCAACCTCAGGCCTTCTTTTGTAATTCAACCACTTCTCTCTCCTCCTTAACCGTCCCTTTCCTTCCCCCTTCACCCTCCCCCCTTTCCCCGAAAAAGAAATTATGTTTTGCACTGAAGTTGGGGTGCACAGAGCAGGGGCACAAGGATTGGCTGTTCATTGGGCACCATGGGCACAAATGAAGACAAGGAAAGCATGGGAGAAGCACGCAGTGCTTTCGGTTTCCAGTCTGTAGGCTCCGTCACAAGCTTCCATGAACCACTGGATGACTTGCCGCAGCTTCGCTCGCAAGAAAACAAGAGGGAATGCCAAAGACGTTTTCTTTTTTTTTTCTTTCTTTTCTTAGCGCATGCTCACACTTGCACTTTCCTAAGTATCTGATTGCAATTACGGCCAGACCTTGATGCATATGACCACAAATGCGTCCAGATCCCGGTTGAAAAAGTCCTAGTCTGACTTACTATGCCCATAATGTAGTCAATTATAAATCCTCTTCTGGCAGGCATGTTCTCCATGCTCTCCGTGAGCCGCCAACCATTCTACCTCCATCATGGCGGCTGACTAAAACAAAAAAGAGTGGGCCTGAAACAGTACCTCGTCCGCTGTACTGCAGAGGCACTTAAACTGCCAGCTCACGCAAGCCGAACTTGTGGCCTTCGCCGACACGGATGGTAAGACAATTCCGTGCTTTGGGCCTGGGCCGGTAGCCAAATCGGCATATGCCACTTTGAAAGGCACAGTTGCAGGTTCGTGAGCCTTGGAAGGCAGCTTTGTCCGCTTAGGCTCGTGTGAACTGGTGGCTTAAACCACCAGTACTTCCGCGACAATCTTTCCCGGGGCTGGAAAAATGCTGCACGCCCCAGAACAATAGACCGGAGCGGGCCTCCTTTTGGCTGGTGCAGCCAGCCATTTTGCTCCAGAGGCCGAGCCCTGAAAGTTTCGGCAGCATGCAAGCCGCAACTTTGAAAAAATGGCTGGGGAAACATATGCCTTCACAAAGGCAGCAGAACCAACAGATGGCCACATAGCAATGATAACCTACAGCTACAAAAATGACCATAGCTAAATTTAGTCTGTATGATTGATAGCTCTCGCCAAACTATAGGTACAGCCTATAGCCACAAAAG
This sequence comes from Chara braunii, assembly GCA_003427395.1. Lineage (NCBI taxonomy): Eukaryota > Viridiplantae > Streptophyta > Charophyceae > Charales > Characeae > Chara > Chara braunii. Next base: position 4,364,045 of record BFEA01000030.1, read on the forward strand.
TGACTACGCAGCTAGAAACATAACCACAGCTATAGCAAGTCTGTATGATGAAAACCTCCCACCAAACTATAACCTATACACTGGGCCCGGTTCCCAGCACATGCGGCTCCCCACGAATAGATTGGACCATTGTCCCCCCCCCAAAAAAAAAATATATACCTATGAAAATGACCACATCTATATCAAGCCCTAGCGTGACCAAAGTTGCTCGAGTGCTCAAAACACAAAAACGAAAACAGTCAACAGCCCCGATTGGTGTTCCCATTGGCTGGCAGGCTAACGGGTCTTTGTACTCGATACTATTTCACAATACAAAAGTCTCCTTTTTCATTATAGGATGTGCGAACGAGGCTAGAAATCCTCACAAATGGCATGAGAAAGAGCAAGAAGGCTCGCAAACTACCTACCTTTCCCAAATACTTCACCTTCCGGTCAAGTCCACGTTCATGATGCCCGGTCTGTAAGTTTTCACTAATTATAGCTATGATGAGGCAATGTGTGTGTGTTTAGGACTGGGGGGGGTAGGAGTAAGAACGTACACTTCTCTCGTACACTCCCTGCTGCAGTCCCATTGGAGAACAATTTGGGTCCCAGCTGAATTAAAACTATAACATGTGAGCCCACCTGCAGGCTCCTCCAATGCTTTTCTTTCTTTCTCTTTTTTTCTTTTCTTTTTAATCCCCTACACTTCGGACAGCAATGATTGGATCTCCCAAAAGCAAAGGCAAAATGGAGGGGGACATGGTTGAATGAACTCGCCAAGCCTCACGAAGCACAATCTACCAAACTCTTCCCTCCTCGATAGCCGAACATTACGGGTACTGCGCATCTGACTGAAAATTGTCGACGATAACAGACGTAAGGACCCTGCATTGATTGAGGTAAAGGTCGCAGACGATCGCAACTGGCGTAATTCAATTGGAAGCGCCAGCACGGCAGAGATCCTTTTTTTGTTTTTTTTCGTAAGCACGAGATCCAGCCTATTTGGGGGGAGCAACGCGTGCTGCGAAACGGGCACAGTATCCCATACTAATGTTAAAACACCAGTGTTTCCTGGAAGTGCGGCCGTGCACCCGCCGGGATATGCTGGGATGAACAGGCCTCATGCCGCACACAGATCAAATTCATTCATTCGAACCAAAACGGAGCGGCACCGTAGCAACGGCTGGCGCATGGATGGCCGCACTTTTCAGAAGTACAGGTGGCTTAACTGTTTCCACATTTGAAAAGCAATAAATTATAAAAAGCACCCACTGACAGGTGTCAGCACTCATTGCCCCCGGGGCAAGTCCCACGAGCAGCGTTGAACTACCTCAACACCTGAATCTGGACACTTTTGCAGAGATGTGCAGAAATGGTGTTGAGTTTCCTGAACTGCACGTCTCCACGAACACGTCCAGATTCAGGCGTTGAGGTAGCTCAACGCTGCTAGTGGGACTTGGCCCCTGGGCGGTGCAGCATAGCAGACCCTAAGTTGGCCAAAGCTATTTTTTTTCATGTGCCCAAACTAAAAGAACCGGTCCCCACAAGTCCGGTACACGGAAAGCGCAGCCTCCTTAAGTTCCGATCTTTCGGGGAGGCCTCATACTGTTGGTTCAAACTTTACACCACCAGTACGTCCGAGCCACTATTTTTCAAGCCGATTTCTGCAACACACCCAAAGAGAAAACGAACCAGCGCAGGCACAAAATCGCATCGCAGGCACAAAATCGCATCTTTTTGCGTAGCCTGTCCAAGCCCCTCCAAAACACCGCAGCGTGTTAACTGCCCCCACCATGGGTAGGAAAGAAACATCTGGGAAGCTTCTGGAGGTTCAAGTATGGCTTCACACATGCTCAATGTTAAAGCACCAGTCCACCGGCAAGGTGTGTGGGCTAAGCCGCCGCCTCCATTTCGTGGACATTCGGGCCTGGTTGCTCTGAATTCAAATCGTTCAAAACCTTTCTAGTGTCCGAAGGCTGCAGCTGGGTCTCACGGATTGGTGGGCCACGGTTAAGGAGCGTGGGTTAAGACATCTTTTTTCTTTTCTTTTCGTTTTCTGAAAAAATGTGGCCTCGCCCCACTGCACAACACGCGAAAATACATGTGGAGCTGGTAATAGTCCCCTATACGATCAAAATGTTGGATCGGTCACAACGAATATGGTTCAATGACCAGTCCAGATACATTAGAAATTAGAATGTTGAGTAGTCGGACGAGGCCGACTCCCTTCTTCCTCAACCTGACCGGTTGACCTAAGCTGCACGCAGAAGCGAAAGTGAACCATCTGCTGCAACATGTTATTAGCCCCCCTGGGGTCAGAATTGCGGTTGTGAAATGCAGGGTGAGGCGTGCCGAAAACGCCAGACACCCCCTGTCCGTATGATTCGTGTAGCGGTGCGATTCGTGCTGGAGGTGCGATTCAGGCTGAGGTGACGTAACTCTATCAAACAGGCCATCGGTCCTTGGAGCACTACTCACCAAATGTGAAAAGTTGAAAATGCATCTTCCCCACATCATGGGATGATACAGATGGCATGGCATAGCTTTTGTCTTTTCCACATTTGATGGGGGCCACAGGGCCCATTACCACCAATTCGACTCTACAGGTCTACGAGGGGCTATAGGACAACAGAACGGCAAATATTTACCCGCCACTGGGCAGCATTTTCAGTATTGGTGGTGTCTGCTGTGGACACGGCATGGCCAGAACTGCAGTTTTCTTCTTCCTGTTTGTGACTGGCGGCCTGGGCTCAAACTTGGCTGGTGTTGCCTCGCTTGTCTAGTTGGGTCCACTTCTATTCTTTTTTTTTTCTTTTTTTTTTTTCGGTTGAATGTGAAGGCCATGGGCCCGGTTCCCAGCATAAAAACTTTAACAATTTGTTTGCCAAAAAAGGAGAAACAATGAGGTGAAAAAGGGCAGAAGGATGGCAAGAGGTGCTTGTGAGTATGGCGAGGAAACAAGATAGAGAAAAAGAAGAACGAAAAGAGAGGAGCAAATCCATCCCTGCCGTCATTTTCAAAATAAAAGGAAAAATAAGAGGGGGGGGGGGGGGGGGGGGGGGGGGGGGAGTGGGGGAGGGACAGGATTTTGGTTTCAACAGGGCCAAGTGGCGGAAGCAAAATGACGGGAGGAAGGAAATGAAAGACTGGTGGATGCACACGCAGAGCGTACAATAGGACTTTTTTGGATGCATCTGACAGATTCTGACTGGTATTATGGCTGTTGTTGGGTGCATCCGGCCGCAATCACCTCCAGCACTTAGTAGAAAAAAGGTCCTAGTGTGAGTAGACCCACCGTTCAAGGGCATCCAGTGAAGTCCGATCCTGTTGTGTGCATTTGACCTTCGCCATCAGGAAGAGTCGAGCTTCAAACTTACGGTCAGCTACAGGCAAAGAACGCGTAAAAATAGGCGGAGAAGAAATAGTGAATGCACGTGCAGCTCTCCCAGTGAACGCAAACTAACGGCCATGATGACTGCTCGCTGCAGGGGATCCATCCCCAACATCCACCCGCTTCTTCCAGACGAGAACCAGTTACAGCTAACCCCCACATACGGCTCTTTCTTCATCAAGCCTCCTTTGGAAGGTTCTTCTACCAGTGGGTACTTCGATTCATAATATGGAATGGAATCCAGGCCAAGGTGCCTGCCAAATTCGTTAGGTGTGAAAGGGTCACACCTGCCTTTTCCTGTTTTCTGAAAGCAACAAGGAACTTTCAATTACTAATCTACTACCATAATCCGGCGAAATGCAGAACCCAAACCAGCTAAATCCAGCAAACAGATCCAAACAGACGCCGACAGGTACCCACCGTGCACTTACAGAAGGGGGGCGTCGGCTCTACGATCCGCAAAGCCTGCCTATGGGCCTCGCCACACCACTCGCCGCACTTCCAGAAGGATTTGATTGATCATTCACACAGCGTCCATCCAGGTTGCAGTTGCCAAGCCTCTGCCGGCTTACTTACAGTCACTAACTAAGGACCTCTGAGAGCTGTATGCGAGGAAACTTACACATACGGTTCGGGAAAGGCTCTCTGATGCTTATCTATGTATGAAGGCATCAGTTATGCTATTTCACTCAAAGACTTAGTAGGTTGGGTAGCCTTCCCAATATTTTTGTCCATTTTCGTTTTTTATGCACCTAACGTATTGGGACATCCTGACAATTATATACCTGCAAATCCTATGTCAACTCATTATTCTGATTGTTGTCAATCCTACGCCATCCGGAGGTACCTCTGTCACCGGCAGTCTACGGCCATCATCCATCCCCTTACCTAGGTCATCAACTAGACCCTCCTCTGTCACTGGCGGGTCTACGGCCATTATCCCTCCCCTTACCTAGGTCATCAACTAGACCCTCCAGCCGTGTATTGAAAGTTTTTCACCCAGAGCAGCCCCAGTTTCCATCATCAGTACGTACTATGCCACCACCCCTCCCTCTCACCTCTGTAATCAACCAGGCCTACTCTCGTCTATCTTAAGGATAGGGCTACAGCTAAAAAAAAAAAAAAAAAAAAAGACTGCCCTCAACGTTAAAACCCCTCCCTCTTACCCCTGTGATCAACCAAGCCTAAGGTTAGGGCTACACCTAAAACAAACAAAAAAAAATCAACTGCCACTTGGGAAAATAGCGGGCCTCGGGTAGGCGTCCGACCTTTTCAGAGGCCGAAACGAAGCGACGGCCGTCGATCAGATTTATCAATGGCAGTCGTCGTTGGGCCCGACCTCCGAAAATTCAGGAGTTTGGGAAAACTGCCAGTTTTCCCCATTTTCCCACGCGGGAAAGGTACTAGTCTTTTAACACAAGTTCAATAACAGCAGGAACCAGATGATTGCCCATTCTATGGTATGACGAGCAAGGGCCAAACATTCTGAATGTATCTAGGCACCACCGGGTCCCAATACATTCAATACGCCTACGCCCAGTGCGGCGAGCCCTGCGCACGCTCTGTCCAAAACCGCCTTAATAAACTCTAGAATCCCTTGTAGACTTTTTTTTTTTTTTTTTTCTACCACCAGTTCACACAAACCTAAGTAAAACGGGGTACGGGCATTTCTATTCAGACCTGGGACGATAGCGAAGCCGTACACCACTTTGAAAAGCTGGGCCATTTCGAGATTTAGGGTCTCGCTCCACTACACTAGAATCACGAAACTCCTTGAGTTTGCCATCTCTGCACACACTCACGAAACCTGCTCATGAAATCCAATTCGTGAATTGCCAGAATTGCACTCCTGAAGGTTCTTGAGGGGCCCATCTGCAACTTGCCGACTTTCAAGGGACCTTAGTCCGCCTACCTACCGAAAGGGAGGCCGTTTTCAAGAGTGCACCTCATGTCTGGGTTTAGTACGTTCAGAGAGTGCCTGCCGCTTTCTAGAGTACATCAAACAACCACAGCTTTGTTACTTAATCCGGGACCCTGACGGCTCTAGAAGCACACTTGGATTTTTTTTCACAAGTCCGAAAGGGAGGCCGTTTTCAAGAGTGCACCTCATATCTGGGAGGACAAACCACTAGTTCAGTCCGTTCAGAGAGTGCCGCTTTCTAGAGTACGCGAAACTACCACAGCTTTTTCACTCAATGTGGGACTATGACAGCTCGAGAAGCACACTTATAATTTTGTTCACAAGTACAGTCTACAGTAGTGGAGCGAGACCCTTAGGACCGTTCTCCAACCGAAGATCTCCGGGCCACAGTGTTGCCACCTGGAAGAATAACTAACAACGACCATCTCCACACCTTTCCCTTTGCATAGCCAATTTTATTGAAGTGCAAATTGCTCTCTTCTATAACACACTTCTTTGGTGGTGTTTTTTTTTTTTTTTGGTCCGCTTCTTTTTTCATCAAATCAAAACTTTTGGTGCTCGGAATCATTGCCATCGACAAGAATTGTGAGCGAGGGAGGTGTCTGCCGCTACCTGTTGTAGACCAGAATGATTTGTTTGCAAGGCAGATGTCCCCCCAGGCTGCCCGTGGCTCAATGGTCAGGCAGAACCATGCTAAACGCAAGTGACTGCCGTTGGTAAATAGATCGACATGAGTTAAAAAACGAAAGAAGAAGAAAAGAGAAGAGATCATCACGAGTTCAAGACCCCCAAAAGTACAGTAGTATATATGGAGCTAACGGCCTTTTCATTGGTGTTGCTTTTCTTAGCATGGAGATTTCATAAAAGAGGAAGGGGATGTGTAGGTAGGGAAAAATTATCAGGTGTGTCCATCGGGACAACCATTAAAATTGCAACGACGCAGAGGAGATAAGGAGGATGGCCGCCCGCTTTGTGCGCAAGGATGACACACTGGACTCCAGAAATGGGGCGTGGCTCCACCACTCCGGAAATGCACAAAAGACAAAAATCATGGCCATGTACCTTTCCATGTTCTAACGGAAGATTCACTCTCGTTTTGCACATTTCAAGAGTGATGGAGCGAGGCCCATGGCCCCGTAAAAAAGAAAGAGAGAAAGAAAGAAAGAGAGAAAATCCACTGGGACAACCGGTAAACTGGAACGATGTGCACCAACGGGCCTTAGCTCAGTGGTACAGCAATGAACTGTTGAGATACCGATCCACGTTCGAGTCTATTTTTATTACAAATTTGGTTTTGCTGAAGTGGCCGGTAGTAGTATCCTCGTCAGCAGCCGACGGAATTAGTTTTTTTTTTTTTTTTTTTTTTCGGATGGAATTAGTTGAAGGTAACAAATATCGCTGAATTGCCTGGGCCCGGGGCCAGGTCCCACTTCCCCTATGCTTCATTTTTCACAAAAGATTGCAGAGATCCACGGCCAGATAAGAAGCATACGCGTAAGTGGGACTTGGCTCCTCTCTTTTTTTTTTGGCTCCCGGTCAGCTCCATGGCTAGATCTTTTTTTTTTTTTTTTGGCATCTATGGCTCTAAATCTAAAGACCGTCGCCATTTAAAAAAAGACCGAAAAAAAGGAAAAATATGAAACGATGCAGTCCGTTCGCCGTCCGAAGGTGAGCTGCGTTAACACTGCGCGTTGGGCGCGAGGCGCCCGCCTCCAATTTTTGTTGACGTCGCTGTGGCGCCGTCGGGGGTGATGCTTGGGCAGCAGGGGATCGCACCGGTGCTGTCAAAAAGATGGTGGTGCCGAGCCAGAGCTTGTTGCTGGGGTGGTGGGAGCGTGGGGGATCGAGTGTGTGGGCACTAGGAGGGACATGCTGCAAGAGGGTCTGAAGAGCCCTTGCCATGGGCCAGTCCCGGCTAACGGGGTTAGCAATCCTGTTCGAACGCGGAAGGATGGTGGCAGATGTGTGGACGTTCGACGGGCGGGATCCGAGCATTGCAATCTGCCAGAGTTTCAGCTGGTTTATGACTGATTCACACCTGATGGAACTGATCGAGGGCTTAGTCCTTCAGTCTTTGATATGGAGATGCTGCGGGGTTATCCTGTCTACGAGCAATTGTGGGCGGCCTGCAGCGAAAATTTGACAGAGCTGCATGACAATAGAGTGCCGCGGTGCGATGGAGTTGACCGCACGAGTTATGCTGCTTTCTTGATTTGTTGTGGTGTTGCTATGATAGAAATAGTAATTTGTCAAGTGTTTTGTTGTGTAAACTGGGGCTTGCTCTACGTCTGCTGCCTTTTCTGTTCTTTGCAGACAATAGGGATTAGGCATTGATTGATCGTTGTTTTTGTCGGCTAATAGAAACTAGCTGCAGTTATCGAAACTGCCGTAGGGATTAGGCATTGAATGATTGTAGTTTTTGTCGGCTAATAGAAACTAGCTGTAGTTATCGAACCTGCTGAAAGTTGGATGATTGGGGCTTGTAACCTATCTGTTAATTTTTAGGTTTGGCCATAGAAATAGTAAATAGCTTGTAATTTGTTGTTGAAATTACGGACGGTCTACGTATGCTGCCTTAAGTATTTTTCCAAATAATACGAATTGTGTTTTCAATGATTGTAGAAATTGTGATAGCTTTGTTGGTCCATAGAAACTAGCTGTCTTTATTGAAGTTGCTGTGTGCGTAGGGTTGGATGATAGGGGTTCGCAGCTACTTCTTCGGATTTTAGGGCTTGCAGTGACACAGTGGTACGATCTTAGGGCTTGACCGGAGATGTCTCGCCCTTCCATGGGGCCACCTTCCTTTTGTGAGGGATACCAGGCCCGTTTCCTGGCTTATTGAAATATGAGGGACGCCGGGCCCGGCTTCCGGCAGTCTTTTCTTTAAAAAAAAAAAAAAAAAAAAAAAAAAAAAAAAAGATAAGCATAGCCCTTAGGGTACGTAGGACGACAAGCATGAGCCCAGACCCGTTTTCCAGTCTTTATAATTTGAAAGCAGCCCGTTTTCCAGTCTTTATAATTTGAAAGCAGCCATCGTATAAACCAGGCCGGAGCGCCTGGATCATACGATATTCGGCTGCCAGTGTTCCAAAAAAAAAAAAAAAAAAAAACAAGCATGAGCCGAGAAATGGTCAAAATTCGGGAAAAAAAAGAAAAAGAAAGGAAGAACATAAGAAAGAAAGAAAGTAGCGTTGATTTAAAACCAAAAAAAAAATTAAAAAAATGCGTTGAGAACGGTAACTTCCCCACGAATGACGTTTACAAAGAAGAGATGTTGATTGACTATTTTGTGTTTTTTTTTCCAAAAAAGGATCGATCATTTCTCGATTTATGCGTGTCATCCTTGCGCGCAGGGGCCATGCTAATGACATCCGTTAATATTTTGTGGTTTAAAAAAAAAAAAAAAAAGACATCCGTTAATATTTTGTGGTTTACGACGAGGTCCCACAAGCAAAGAGGATTGAATTAAATGCCTGAATGTGGACTTATTTTATCCAGATGTGCAGACAAGCAGTTGGATCGCGATTTTCTGCAGCTTCCACAAACACGGGCACATTCAGGCGTTAAATTCAACCCTCTGCTAGTGGAATCTTCGCCCTTATCCACAAGCGGAATATTTCGACTGCATCTGAACACGAATACCATCAGATACATACAGGAAAGTCTTCTAGCTCAATCATACGCTGCTCGCTTTTTCTTTGTCCCAATCGCAACGTCTGTGAATCTGGCCGCATCTCTGGTCATTATTCAGATGCCAAGGTTATCCTCTCCCAGATCTCATCCCAGTCAGCTCGCCCAACCCCCGTCTTCTTTCGGGCTTCGCCCCACGACTCAACAATCGAAAACAGAAAAAAATCGTGACTGCATCTTTGCACTTTCCAGGTGCACATGCAGTACAATTTATACACATAAAATGAGCAGTGCGGCTAGGCCCTGCCTCACTCCCTCCACTCTCCTCTTTCCACATTTGGCGAGAGGAGGGAGAACCGCCCCCCGACCACCCCCCACGTGCCGTTCCTCACGGGTCTCTTTTTTTTTTTTTTTTTTTTTTTTTTTTTTTTTTTTTTTTTTGTTACATTCTTCTCTCAATTTCACCTCACACTACCTACCCACCACTACACCTAACGTGAACACGGGTCTCTATTTCACGTGTGCATGCATCGTCACGTGTCAACACGACGCCATATAAGCCCCACTCCCTATTGTCCTCTTTCCACATTTGACGAGTAGAGGACCTAGAACCTGCCGCCGCTGCCCTTCCTCGCCCCTCTCGCGTGTGCATGCATCATCACTGTAGCTGCGCCTGTCTCCCTCCTGATTCTCTCTTTCCTCCCTCCTCTTTCCTCCTCTCCCTCCCTCCTAGCTCCCATGACTCTGCGTCGCCAGCAAGCAACGTCATAGATCCAAACGATCCCATACAAGCCCAACCTTCTTTGGGCCTCGTTGCACTACTCGTCATCCGCCAACATCTTGATTGCATGTGGACATCACCGCTGTCCAGATGCATTCGAATTCTTGCCGGATGACGAGTAGTGCCACTAGGGCCTTTATTTTTCTTACCCCAAGCTGCCGACACACCGCAACAAAGATCTGACCCACAGCCTAAAGAGGAAAACTATGAAAAACAGAAAAGGAAAGAGCTGTGCCCTTCGCAACTGGTCCACCGAGACTGTGCTCTTCGATCAGCTAAGTACTCGCCAGAGGTGAAAAGTGGCCTGTATACTTGCCTTGAAACTGGAAAGATACACTCGCCATATTTCACACATGGAGGGCGCGTGATGTCGCTGCGAGGCGACAGCACGGATGGCCCGGGCGCAAGGATGAGGGCAACCAGTCCGAGAAAAAGTGGAAGAAAATAAAACACGGAAGAGGAGATGGGAGGAGAGCTAAACCGTGGGAAAAACAAATGGCCTCTCTCCTCTACTCTCCACACGCACAAAAGACAAGAAGCATGGCGGTGTATTTTCCCGTGTTCTAGCAGAAGATTCATTCTCATTTTGCACATTTGGCGAGTAGGGGAGCGACGCCCAAAGTAATCTGGCTACGCAGGTACAAAGAGAAAAGGAAGTTCAGAAAGAAACAAAAAGGATAGGCCGCTATCGAGACGGATACGAGAAGCACTTCCCACCTGTCAGAGCTAAGTGGGCGGCGCCACGCCATCGGGATCCGTTCCGTCCCGTCTATTGGTCGGTCAGGTCGCCCTGGAGGGCCGCCAAAAAAAAAAAAAAAAAAAAAGGGGAGAAAAAAACAAAGG
>BFEA01000030.1:4410196-4423585 GCA_003427395.1 Chara braunii
CTCTCTCTCTCTCTCTCTCTCTCTCTCTCTCTCTCTCTCTCTCCCTTCCCCCGCCCCGCCGCGCCCTCTTTTTCGTTGCTAGTTTACACATTTTTGTCGCCGTTTTTTTGTTTTTTTTTTTTGCCCATTTTTTTTGTTTTTTTTTAGCGCCAATTTTTTTGGGTCTACCGGTCGCCGGTCGGTGGGTACTCCGCGCGATGCGGCACGTTAACGGCCGCGTCGGATTTCTCAAGCAGGGCGAGGTACTGGTGGTTTAACATTAGGGACTCTGGGGCTAAACACGACCTGTGTTCCCCTTATTTATGGGCCCAGTCGTGGGTATTTGTTAGCCAAGTACAGAAGGTGAAGCGACCCTCAGTGTTTAACGTTGCTAAGCCCTTGTTGCAGGCCCAAGTTTTGTGAAACCAGACAACATTTTTCTTCTCCCAATCCGCCTGAATGATTCTTCTGAGGTTTCGCTTGATCTGCTGTTGTTGTTGAAACGTCGAAATATCTTCCCCTCTGAAGACCCGTGCATTCCTTTCTGTCCAGATTACCTCCACTATCACTCCTCTGCAACAAAGTGCCACAAATCCCCACCCAGAGACATAGCACTTGCCAGCAAGCGAAATACTTGTGAGCATCCAAATACCTGTGAGCGTCCAAAGGTCCGACCATTCGAAGGCGCCTACAGGCTCCTCAGGTTCTGTTGGGTGAGGCCTGATAGCTGGTGGGACTCGGCCCTTCTCAAGGCTAGGGCCGATGGGGACTTCTGAAGCTTGTTTTGGAGAACCTGCACCCTTATCTTGGGGCAATACTGGGTTAGTGGCAGGAACTTGTCCCGGGCTTCCAGCCCTTCCCAACCCTGCAACAGCGGCTCCACCTTAAAGCTACGCGCTAGCCCTAGCAAAGAGGCGGAAGGTTGCTTCCTTCTCTCTTTGTGTTCAACGACCCTCACCTCCAGCATCTCCTTTGTGGTATCTATCCAGTGATTATCCTCATCTAGTATTTGCCTGTTGCTATGGTCCTGTTCGTTCGCTTCCACTTCTACACCCTGAAGCCCGAAGCTAAGTCTGGTCCCATGACTTTATGTACTTGGTTCAATTGCCCGTCTCTGATGATCCAGGTACCAGAGGCATGTTTCACCCTGACTGCAGAACGTTGATCCAAGTTGTCGGAATAACTTCCTTTAGGACTGCGTAGTGGGCTTGAACCTTATGGAGCCTAGGGAGACAAGCTCTAAGCTAGGAGGAGTCAAGGAATCTTGAGTTTTCAGGATCCCATACACCTTTCTTTATCCATCTCAGACCGAAGTTCCCTGCCGCATCCATTGCAGAAACCGTCCTGCTGCAGGATCCAGTTGTTCTAAAAAAGAACTTGGTCGATGACTTATTGCTTCGTCGTATGAGGTACCTGTTAAGGTGGACGTATCTTATTCCAGGCTCCAAGCACATTCATCCAAGTTTTGGACTGTGGTTTTCGACTGGAAAAGAACGGAATGGTCAGACATGTCCATACCTTGGAATGGTCCTGCAGATCCCATTCCGTCCCCAACAGATATTCCGCCATCTCCATCCAGATTTTAGCATCCTGATCGATCATGGCCTTAACCAGCCCCTTAGCCATGAGGGCAGTATTCAATTGTCGGAGTTTTAAGATCCCCAGGCCTCCCTTCTTCCTTAGAACGACCACAACTTCCCACGCCACTTTTGACAAAAAAAATTGATGCTCGGTGGCATATGGCTTCCATAGGTACCTAGCTGCCGCCTTCTTTATTTTCTTGTATGCTGCGTCACCGAGTGCATGGATGGTAAGTGGGAACCAAAGCAATGAGAAGGCCGCAACAGAAAGCAACAAGGCCCTCTCGAAGAGTGATAGCCTGGGTCGCCGTTCCCAGCCTGCAATTCGTGCAATCACTTTGTCCGCCAACAAGTTGTCCTGCACTTTGTTACAATTGGAAAAAGCAACATTTGTAGCCCCAAGAACCTGTCAGAGGAGTTAGCTGGTACCCTCCGCAAACCCCAGTCCATGCATAACTCAAACAGGGGGGGAAGGAAAAATAATGATTTATCCCAATTTATTGAGGCTTCTGACAAAGCACAATACTCGTCTATGACCCTTCGCAACTCCGTGAAACTTCCAGGGGAGTTGTCACAAGTCACCGTTAGGTCGTCTGCTATTGCTCCTCCTTTCCAATGGAAGGTGGGAGTGAGACGCAACCCCTCAATTTGGGGGTTCTGTCTGATATTAGTTAGTAACACTTCCAATTGGAGGACAAAGCGGTGCAAGGGGGCATCCTTGGCACAGGGAGCAGGTTGGAGGAAAGCTCTCTGATTGGAGACCATTTGCCAACACTGTTGTTGCCTTGGAGTACATAACTTCGACCCACGTTCTAAACTGGTCCCCCAAACCCAGGCGTATAAGGGAGGTGTTGACGAAAGCACACCCGACTTTATCATAAGTTTTTTCCATATCCAGTATTAAAATAACTATCTCTTTTTTTTTTGCTTTCGCAATTACCTCAAAGGCTTGGATTGTAGATAAGATATTGTCAAAAATTGACCATCCCTTGACAAAGGCCCCTTGTTCCCTCCCTACCATTTCCGGGAGGACATCGGACAGTCTAAGGGCTAGGACTTTTGCCATTAGCTTATAGGAGACGTTAAAAACCAATATAGGTGTTCAATTGCATACTTCCCGCTTATCCCCTTTTTTTATATAGTAACGATATCATTTCATTGACCATCCCCTTTGGCAGAGTGTCAGTAAGTAAGGACTCGTTAAAAATATCACATAAAAATTGGGCGAAAGAATCCCACGAGGAGAAAAAAAACTCTATGGGCAGCCCGTCAGGACTTGGGCATTTGCCTTTGGCCATTTGATGGGCTGCAAGAGTAACCTCCTCCGCCATAATAGGGTCCTCCTGAGTCTGACTTGTTGATTGGGGGATCAACCTCAATGGGCAATCCCAGAAGGGACGTGTTTTCGCCAAGTTGGTTTCGAAGGAGTTGAATGGTCTTGTAGTCGACACTGTGTTTCTAAAATACTCCATGGCATAAGCACACAAGTCCATTGCATTGTTAGCAGTAGGAGCATTCAACGCAAAGGGATGGGAGAGTTCCTGCATTACCGGTCTTGATCTACTCAGGATCAGAGACCTGAAGGTGTCTTTTATCATTTTATCTAGTCCCATGATTCCCTTGACCTCTAACCATTTCTGCCAAGCTGCCTGTTTTTTAATTTCTAAAGCCTCTAGTTTTTTTAAGCCTTTAGCTCTCTTCTACGACCAAAAATATTCGAGGAGAGGGTCATCTCTTACGTAGGCCTCAGCCTGTGCTATCAAGTCTACTAATTATTTTTCTTTTAAATTACGGGCAGCAACTTTCTTTTGTGAGAATTCAATCATTGCTGACTGTAGAATCCCCAGTCCACTGTCCACTCATTCTTCAGGATCCTCGAATAAGTTTTTGGCCAACTGTCAGTGTTTCATCTGTTTTCCCACCCACTTAGGTACCCCCGTATCTTTCAGAATTGGGACATTCAGCCTGAAAGGTGGTCTATGTCCTTCCACTTCCTCTTTTGGCTAGGATGTGCCTCACCATCGGGGAGTGATCAGACATTGAGACTATGGAGACGTTGGCCCCGATGCAACGATTCCATAAATCTCCTCTTGCCAGAATGAAGTCCAATCGCTTTTTTGGTCGCGCAGCGTTCGGCGAGGGTTGAGGGCCCTGCAAAGTAAAACCGTGTGAGTCGGGGTTCAAAGTCATGAATACATCTGTCAGGTTTTGGGACTCCATGAAGGAGTTGAGGAAAAACGCATCGTCTCTTATCTGGAAGATATTCGGAGAATCAAGGTCCGGATTCATGGTACAATTCAAGTCTCCTAATAAAAGTAGGTTTTCAATATTCGGGATAATTTTAGGCAGATCAGCAAAGAAATTGATTCTCTTCTCATAATCTACTGGAGCATACACAGAGACTACTGCCCAATCTTCGTCTGAAACAGCCAGCTTAAGCCAGGCTCAACGACCCTTCGTATCTGCACATGAATCAATAATGTCAACTTCAAGGTCTTTGTCAATGAGGACAACCTTCCTTGGTTCCATCTGTAGGGGGCCATATTTGAGATCCTCTCCACCAGTTGAATATTTCAATCATTTTATCCGGACCTAATTTTGTTTCTTGTAAACAAATTATATGAATGTGGTCAGAACGAGACCAAGCAGCGAGGCGCTATCTTTTGTACCAGCCGTCTTGGTCGTCGAGCTCCCGAACGTTCCAACTTGCGAGTTTGATTTTATTTGGTACAACCATTACCGCAAGTTGGTCCACTCGGGATTGAATGTGGTTCCTTTGGGCAGTGATGTCTTCTGCTGCCGGGTTACTTCCCGCATGGAGTTCACCCATCGCGAAGCTAAGGTTCTTCCCTATTCTCCTTTTATGCAGAAATTATGAAAAGGCGTATGAGAGAAGTGTAGTTAAATTGTCAGACTGGGCAAGTCACACCGCCACAACCTCTGATGACAACCCTGAGACCAGCCTGATGCCTTGGACGGTACTAGATTGTTCGTTAGCCAAATGAGCGAGCTCAACCCAATAGATCTTCAACGAATCCCATTTGGCTTTGCTATCCGTATTATGAGCCAAGTCTGTACAGGTCAAAGTAAGTCTCACCTTCCCTCTATTTGGTGTCCACCAGATAACGTATAATTTTCGTCTCAGGAAGTAGCCCCATCTCACCTAGGTTTTGCAAGAGTTGGATTTTTAGCAGGTTGCAAATCATGGTGGGGGAAGGGTTGCTATGTCAGACCAGGGAGGGGAGGACGAAAGATTCGTCTTTGTTCATAAAAGTAAGTAATCTGGGTTCCTATCCATCATGTGCGCAAATCAGTGGAACCAGGTAGTTTGGAATCTATCCTCTATTTTTTTCTTCTCTGGTGATGGTCCGCATCGGGGCGTCCATTGCCAAGGAGCGTCGGGCCGAGCGTGAGATATGAGATTTACCCCTCTTTAATGGAGAGTTGCGTGCAATTTTTTTATCCCCTCCAATTTCTTCCTCAAATTTATCTCACAATTGGTGTTTATGACCCTCAATTTGAAGTCTCTTTATGGAGGAGGGGGTTGAAGGAGCCGCAAATCACGAATGTGTAGGGCGTCCCTCATAAGTCGGGTGGGTAGAAGCCGGTGACATGAAAATGAAAGAGACTGGCGAGTCTAATTTGGCCTCAACTTTTCCTGTCTTTGAGTCAAATTTTCCGTTTTGAACATGCCCTCCGGAGAGGAGAAAAAATTGGGTTCCGGTTCCTTTTCCCGTACTTCCTCAAGTTCCTCCGCTTGTGAAAGAATATCCTCTTCATCGTTTTCCACTAGAATCAGTATTTTCTTCCCATCGATCTCAACCAAGTGAACCTTGAGCCTCTAAATTGTTTCTTTATCATCTTCCTCAGCTCCAGCTTCAAAGGCTTTATTATTGTAGATCAAAAGGTAATTTTCGTTGTCTCTTCTTATATGGGTTAGTACCGCTGTCGAGCACATCGGCTCCCGCATTTTCTCGCAAAGGGCGGGAGGCCTCCCGACCATGTCACGCAGAAGTTAAATAAAAGAAAAACAAGATACAACTTGGAGACGACGCATAAATAATCCCACAAGCCACCGAGACGGCCGCGGTCGTGTCGTCCCTTCGCTGCTCTAGCTAGGTGCGTCAGTTGTACTTCCCACGTCCCCTACGATATGATAGGTTCTCGTGGGGCACAACTTGTCTTCCTTAAGGGGCTGTCACCACCCTTTGGGGCGTATCCCTACCGAGCTGCTGACCCACGTGCGAACGTTTTTGAATGCAATTGCAGAGGTAGATCAACCGAGGGCATTTGCTCATTCGTTGTAGTATACATACGCTTAGTTAAACGCCAAGTGGGCTCAAACGTCGTTCGTCCTTACGGCGCTGATCTCCTAAGTACGAAGTGGACGTCGGTCGACTACAACGGTCTCAACCAAGCATAAAACCACAATTCATCCTAGTCCTTTTACACACATAACCAAAATAAATTTATAACATCCACATATAATTACATCAAAAGAAGTCGACAGTAATCGACATAAATATATCCAATCTGAAATGATAACTAAAAGAATTAAAATTATCATATAGTACATCCAATAATAAAATATCAAAATAAAATCCGACTACCTCGGGTCGAACTCGATAAACAAAATATCATACTCAGCCGCCAACTAAAAGTTGATTTTGACAATAACCTCAATGCAGCCGACTAAATAGTCGGACAATCTTAGTTTTTACTTGATGAGATGAGTCGTCAAAGTTATTCATTCTTGTTTACCGCCGACCTAAAATTAGGCATACACACACCCGTCTCCATACATTCTTAACCTTCTTGAATGACAGACTACGTATTGAATAATTATTGGTCATGTGCATTACTTGAGCGTTGCATGTCTCACCCTTTAGGAAGTGGTCTCGGGTACTCCTTCTTCTCATCCGAGCACAAAGTTTGTATCTCAGAAGTTGGACCGTCTCCACCGAATCGACAAAGTACACCTCGTAGAATGGTCCACTCCGAATCGATAACAGAGTCGGCTCCTAAAGCAATGAACCCCCACCTAAATGCTTCCCAAAGAAAGAGAATGTGTCCACTGAAAGTAACTTTCAGTTATTCTCATTTCTCCTGAATTTAGGGTAACTTAAACGAAAATAAATCAGAGGAGATAAATAATGAGAATCATTTGAACACGTAGAATGGGTCAATTATTTGGAAAAGACTAAGTTCATTTGACCTTATCTGCTTTATTTCAATCGAATTCGTTTTTAAGGTGCACACAGAATTAACGTTTTTCAAATTAACGAATCCCTTTTGATATGTAGGCAGGTGAGAAGTAAAAAAAACGCAATACTTTCATCTTTCCCAAATAGGGATAAATCAAACCTCTTTGCAAACATCCTTCTACCTACATGCACTCAAAGCAAAAAAAACAAGTTCAAAAGAAAACAGTACAATCCCACATTCGAGTCAGACCTTTTCATTCACATGCATGACTCGCACAACTTTCCTCCACCTTTTTTTTTGAACATTCAAAACGAACAGGATCAAGGAAAGTGTAGGTTCAAACAGGTATGAAAAAAAATATGAATCATTAAAATGACTGACTTACCTTGAGTGAAGTTTGATCCGGCTCACTCAAGAAAACCGAGTAATACTCCAATCAGATAAAAGTTCATCGTCGTTGATATGTAGGCAGGTGAGAAGTAAAAAAAATACAATACTTTCATCTTTCCCAAATAGAGATAAATCAAACCTCTTTGCAAACATCCTTCCACCTACCTGCACTCAAAACAAAAAAAACAAGTTCAAAAGAAAACAGTATAATCCCACACTCGAGTCAGACCTTTCCATTCACATGCATGACTCGCACAACTTTCCTCCACCTTTTTTTTTTAACATTCAAAACGAACAGGATCAAGGAAAGTGTGGGTTCAAACAGGTGTGAAAAAAAATCCGAATCATTTCAATGACTGACTTACCTTGAGTGAAGTTTGATCCGACTCACTCAAGAAAACTGAGTAATACCCTAATCAGATAAAAGTTCATCGTCGTTGAAGTTTAAACTATGAGGCCACAACTCCACAACTCGTGGTTGTTCCACTAAACGACGGTCCGCCTCTCTCTTCAAATACCCGAATGAGCAGGAGGCTGGACCACACAAAAAACTCAAGCGAGATAACCCTCAAGAGGGTGTTCCCACGAATGAGTTTTCACGTTGTTCCAATGTCCCAAACTATTCCCACGAATGAGTTTTCACGTTGTTTCAATGTCATAAACTATCTCAGCATCATACCAACTTCACCACGCCCTCCAAGGATACTTCCCAACCAATTGCAAGTCCATGCAGCCTTAAATCACAATGTCCGCTCGCAATAGCCACACCAACATGCTGGTCCCAATCACAAAATCAGTCTCATACCATTGCCCGCAATATCAGATGGTCCAAAACTCAAAACCGCTCACACCGTGTGCGACAGAAAAAATAAAGGTGGCTCTGGCTCAAACCACATCTGTCACGAGCCCCAATGACTACTCCGTCGTGTGCATCCACTCCGCACTCTCTTCATGTCTCCGGTCCACGCATCATTGTCGCACAAACCCAACCGTGCACTAGTGTCAGCCCAACCTCCAGGCCACATTGGAATCCTCCATAAGCGTCGTTCACCACAAAAAAAATAACGGTGGAATTATCGTTTGTCGTGCCGTCAAAACCGGTACCACGTCGCCGTGCTGCACCACCGCCTGATCACACCTCCAAATAACTGATCCATTGTGTCGCAGAACTCTTGCACACTGCCTCTCAGAAAAAGAGTCATCGACGTGTCACCAACCAGACAACACTTTCGTACAAAAAAATATATCGTCGCCATGCATTAAGCCGATAACATTTCCCCCACAACAATGATTGTTGTCGTCACGCCAACAATCCAACAGTACGCCGCCCCACAAAATAAATAATCTGTCGCCGTTAAACGGACAATATTTCCCCAACCTCACACAAAAAATACAGCGCCAACGTGTCCGCACTTCGACGGCATAATCCTACTCAAGATTGTTGCTGCCGCCGTGCCGAAAAAAAGGTAGCATCTCCACTGAAAGTGTTGCTGCTGCCATGCCAAAAAAAATGGCAGCACTTCCCCCCCCCCAAAAAAAGGTTGCCGCTGAGCCAAGATTTTGGCAGCATAACTTGAACCCCTGACGACCCTTGTCGTTCACTACACCGTCCAGCCCTAATGTAGCCCACCGGTCGCGACACCCATGCAGAGATGGGGTAGAGCTCCCAGCCTCGGCTATGGATGCCCTGAGCACACTCCTCCAACAACGTCTCTCCTTATCCTGCAGACCTCCAGTTCTTCTACCAGCAACACTTCCTCTCTACAGCAACATGCAGCGGCCTGCGAGCTTTCACATAAGTGAATGCCCCAGCAGCACCGCCACAAGTGTGAGACTGTTGGGTGGAGTGCTGACTTTTATAGCCAACCGAAGGCATGTGGGCAGCTGCTTTGCCCACGACCAAGCAAAATTTGTGGGTGCTCCTGACCCTCGATCTAAATCAACGGCCAGGAGCTCGGTGCCTTGGTTTTCCCTTAAGAGAACCAATATCATCAACCTCCAGAAGTATCTAGTCGTTCTCCCAAGTTAGATACTCCTGTAAATGGCTGTACTCAATCATTTACCACAACTTGCTCAAAACGAACAGGCGTAGTCCCATTACCCCCTAGAACCTTTTGGGGCTGCACCTATTCCGCGGCCGTGACCATGTACGTGGCCGTCACTTCTTTTTTCCTTTCTTACTTTTTTTTTCATTTTTCTCTTCCTTTTTTTTTTATTATTTTTTTTTACCCCCCCCCCCCATTTCCCTGTGCAGGAGGTAAAGCGCTGTTCAAAACGAACGCCCCCCCCCCTCTTCTTAGTCATTTCATAGAGTCCAACTAGAGTCAAAATCATTAGGGTCTTCTCCCCCGTGCGCCCGTACCTGGGCGCCTATGGCGCCCGGTACGACGTCATTCTGCAGCCCGTTGCTTAGACGAACGGGCGCAGACTTGGCCTTCAGAAATAAAGGGGGGCTAAAGAAACCTAAAAAAAACTCAAAAAAAAAAAAAAAAAAACGAAGTAAAAACTTACCTTTTGGCTGTTGCTCTGCTCCCCATCGAAATTCAGCCTCCGCCAGGTAAGATACCTGTCCCTTCCCGTTCTCTCTCTCTCTCTCTCTCTCTCTCTCTCTCTCTCTCTCTCTCTCTCTCTCTCTCTCGCCCGTTTCTAGCGACGAGCGAGTTGTCGAGAGAAATGACAAGAGGCTCAAACAGCATCACAAAAATTGTTCGTTCGACCACTAGAAAACGACTCGCCATCCCTCGCAACTGAAAACCACCCAAACGTGTGTAGAGAGTCCCTCGTAACTCAAGTACAAGGTCCCAAAACCCACGCCTGGAACGTAGTCGCGTTTCCGCGGCAAATTTATTCCATTTTGCTCATCCTCGTTATGGCAAGTCAGCCCGTTCGTCAAATGAACGGGCGTGCCTTCTAAAAAGAAGAAAACAAAACAAAATTTAAAATAAAATTAAAATAAAATCTAGGAAAAAAAATCTAAAGAAAAAAAACGACAAAAAACTTGGCAAAAAAATAAAACAGCAGCTCGTGAAAACGGGCACCTGCCACTTGTTCGGGGGACTAAAAGTCCTTGTCACTTCTGTGAGCGCCATATGGCAATTCGTTCTTTTCTCAGTTTTTTTGTTTTTTTTTAAATCTGTTGGTTTTTGCCAATAATCACTTCTTAGTTTGTCGCGTTGCTTTTCAGCTATGCATTTCTGATGCTGCAGACCCAGGCTTGATCCCATCACGGATCGAAGAGTTTTTAACAATTTCTCGATTTATGTTTGTCATCCTTGCGCAAGGGCCATGCAGTCCACGCGGCTTATCTCAGCCGTGTGATCTCTTCGATCGCACGGTTGAGATGGACGCGCCATCTGCAAAGTGAGGCAGCTCAAAAAGGAGCTATGCCTTGTAGGGCGTGACATATCAGATTCAATCCCGACGTCTGTCGTGTATGAGTCGTGTGTTGTAACCTACTGGGCTAGCTCCTATCACAAAAGCTATGCCTGCAGCCTTCTATTTGAAGGTTTGCGGCCCAGTAGGCTAGCCATTTCAGGCCTAGGCAGGTTGAGTCATGCCTCGCCCTTTTAAAGTTGGCGCCCCGCCAACTAACTGACTGGAAGTCAACCCGGTGGTCCGGTAAGCCACACCTTTAGCTGCGAGTCCGGCGTCGGGCCCCGACGCGAAGTCAAAACCTCATGGCCCAATAAAAAGAGGCCACCCTATCCCACCTGCGTCACGGTCCTATACCCGCCATGTCCATTCTTTTTAGTCCTGTTAGACTCTGTTTAAGTAGGATAGACCTAGTCTTAGCATTTCCACATCCATGCCCTTCTGCGGCTTTTTAAAAACTGCTTACCACTGCCAGTACTCTCCGGCGCTGCGGGTGTCCGGACTAGGTTTCTAAAAGTTTTTGTCTCTCGGTCATAGGCCAGTCTGAATGAACTTTTGGCAAATGTCAATCTCATCAAGCCCTTCAATTCAACGAAAGAGTCGGACAACGTCCGACGTTTTAAAATCCCCAGCAAATACCCTTGTCAGGTATTTGCCCTGATACCGCGATTGCCTCTCCAACTCCTATAACCTCATTTGTGGTTTCCTCCTTCTTCTGGTCCTTTTCACCATTCATAAAGGTTTTTTCAATATCCAAGGGATTTTCTCCCTTAGGCCGTGAAGAGAGGGGGGGTTACCATGAGAGTTTGGTTTTGGGCTTGGGAAGGGCAGGGGGGAGGGGGCAGATTTGTCTGTACGGCTTGGGCTTCCTCCTTCCCTGTTTTGTCTGTCTCCCTTGGCCACGCTACCGGAGCCTCCCGTGAGGTTCCTTTTTTCTCTGTCAAGTGCCCACTACCTTGATGAGCTAAGCTGTCAGCATTTTCCGAGGTTTTCCCTTTTCGGTTTCTTCTCCATTCCTTTTCGGGCAAGCGTTATGCTAGTAGCGTGAAGAAAAGAAGTTAAAACAATCCATCTTTTCGTGACCGGCCCCACTGACCCTGAATGCAAAGTGTTAGGGTCTCAACTTCATCCTTTCCGGACGAGGTCGGTCCGTGTGACCACACGGGGACCAAATGCCTTAAAAAAAACGAACCAAATGCCTCAAATTTTTGAGACTTTTGGTCCCCGTGTGAGTATGCCCTCAGGGTGACCAGCACTCAGGACCATCAATACTGGTATAAATGAGCAAAAATTTAAATGAGCAAAACGAACAGATGGACTGTCTCAAAAGAACAGAAAAGGAAACGATGGACTGTGCTACAAGTCAACCCCTTCCTGCCGAAATGACAGATGTCCACATATAGTACAAAGGGTTTTCGTGCCTGAGGGCATAGGGCCTGGGTGCACTGCTCACCAAACTGAGGGCATAGGCCCTCGAAAACTCACCAATACGAAGCCCCGCCGCACAACCTCACCAAACCTTTATTCGGGCCTCGTTCAACACCACTTGAACTCAAGGGTTGAAGGAAAATTCTTCGTTTGACCCCACCCTAACCTGGCCACAGAGTTGTTTCTACTTTCCGGCTCTCTAGTGCTAGCCCTCGAAACTTAAGTGCCGCTGGGGCAAATTCGCACTTAAGCTGAAGGTACCTCTCCCGGGAGCCTTGAGTTCAAGTGCCAGCGGATATCGCCAGCACTCCAAGTGGTTTTTTTTTTTTTTTTTTTTTTTTTCCAAAAGGCGATCCTGGTCTAGGATTGGTCAAGCCGTGGAGTTCGGTTTCAAGTGCAGCCGTTTCAAGTATTTTATGAAGTGCACATGAAACGAAGATTGCAATAAGTATTTTTTAAACCACCAGTACCTAGCGGTTGTTAAGGCCCGTGGCTCAACCTACCGGTAACCCGAACCTTGTCGAGCCTCGAGCTACCGGTAGGTACTCGAAAGAAGGAAAAAAAACGGAAAAAAAAAAAGGACAATTCTTCTTGCCCAAAAAAACAAGAAATCGAAAAACAAAGAAGGCCCGTGACTCCGAGAAGCGGTTAATGGAAGGCCCAAACTTCGGCGAATTTTGGCAAAATTTTCACCGAAAATACCATATTTTTCTGAATTTTACTTTTTTCTTGTTTTTTGTTTTTCTTGTTTTTTTTTTTTCGTGTTTGTTTTTTTGTTGTTTGTATTATGACGTTGCATGGTTTGTTCGCAAAAGTTTCAACAACATTGCTTGTAGGGACGTGGCGAAAAACCTCGAATTTTTTGCCTTCCATTAACCGCTAGTGGAACGGGACTTCCGTTCCTGTTTCAACTGGCCATTTCACCTCACCCAGTCCTCCGCCCTCATCTCTCCCCAACCAATCCTTTTCGAATTTTCGAATAAAGTTCTAAATGTTTGTTTTAATTGAAACATTTTAAACTTGATTTTGAGGTTTGCCCACTGAGAACGAATCTCTGTTTGTAATAGTTGAACCATAATTTCACTTGTTCCCTTAATTTCAAGTTTAGCTTCCTCTCTTTCATGAACGCACCGTGTATAGCATCACTTTCCGTCCAGTCGAGTATAAGTTGTGTTGATATGAGGAAAGTGGACCATCTGTAGGTTTCCAATGCCCCAAAAGTATATTTCTCCAGTCTCAAAGCCACACTATTTTTGTGAGTTTACTCCATATGCAATCCCAACGTCTCCACATGAGAACAACACTAGGGCATTGCATAAAAATGTGTTATATTGTCTCGCAAATGTTTTGACTGGAAAATGACAACAAACCTATGGGGAGACGTCTCCCCCGGACATCTCCGGGAGACGGTCAGGGGGGAGTTGTCCGGAAAATC
>BFEA01000030.1:4429290-4440555 GCA_003427395.1 Chara braunii
GAGAGAGAGAGAGAGAGAGAGAGAGAGAGAGAGAGAGAGAGAGAGAGAGAGAGAGAGAGAGAGAGAGAGAGAGAGAGAGAGGTAAGTGCAATAGAAGCCTTCCGCTCGAATGAATAATCGTAAGTACAGAGGCTGCTGGCGAATCTCCCGACCGGTTTTGGCCCTATCGCCAGTATAAGGCATCGTCAGGGGACTTAGAGAAGCGCTTGAGAGCCTTACCGTGTAATGAGCATATATATATCTTCGACTCATGTTTCTACTCTTTCTGCTCGAGGCGCCGTGCCCGTAGTCATTTTTTATTGTGTCCTACTAATTTGAGTTCTTTCATATTGAAATCAGAGGTCAGGGCGGGAAAAAAAGAATCCAAAGGAAAGGAAAGCGCGAGAGGAGAGAACAAGACGAAACCAAGAGTAGATGGTAATTGACAGGGTGGGAGAAAACGGGTAGATACAGGCCTTGGAGGCAGTACCGAGGTGAGTACAGTCAAGTCGCTTGCTGCAGGTTGGGCTTCGCGGGCTAGGATGCTATCGTCAAGTCTTTCGTAGACAAAAAATCTCCTTCAGATGATATGCAGGAGATGTGATTGGCAGCAACGTTATTTCAATACTGCTATGCTGGATAAAAGAGTGCGGGGTTACTTCGCAAGTAAGCAGAAAGTATGTAAGCAAGAAGTAGCGCATGTTCAGGATGGAAAGAGTAGGAGACCGAGGTAGGCAGGCAACAGTAGCATGAGAAGAAGCGGGGGGGTAGGAAAGAGCAACAAAAACCTGTGTCGGAAAATCTTATGAAGGGAGTAGCGAGGATCGTCGTCCCCCCGGAGTTTAGCGGACAAAAAATCTCTTTCAGATGATATGTAGGAGATGCGAATGGCAGCAACGTTATTTCGATACTGCTACGCTGGACACAAGAGCGCGGGATTACTCCACAAGTAAGCAGAAAGTATGTAAGCAGGAAACAACACAGGTTCGGAATGGAAAGAGTAGGGGATCGAGGTTGGCAGGAAACAGCAGGATGAGAAGAAGCGGGCGGGTAGGTAGTAGCGACAAAGAACCTGTGTCGGAAAATCTTATGAAGGGATTAGTGAGGATCGCCGTCCCCCCCGTGGGGTCATCCTATATGTAGTCCTTTTCATCCTGCTTCCAACCCCAGTTCCAAAATGCCCGCCCGTTCGTCCAGGGCACTGTGGTGTTTATTGGAGACTTCACGGACGATCTTAAAAAACAGATGCCTCGAGAACCCCTTGATGCGCATTTCTCTTCTCAAAGAAACCAATGCCAAACCCACTCCTCCATAGTCTGAGGAGTGGGTAACCGGCCTGTAGACCTGGCTTTTTAACGCTGCCTTTTTGTGTTGGTCTGGCCCAAACGACCAGTAGTCCTTGGAAGTAATGAACTTAATCAGCTGGTCCCCCCAAATCGAAGCTTGGTTCTTTAAAGTCATCGTACATCTCACTGCTGGTGGGCTCGCAGTACATAAAATTTGACAGCCAAGAAAATCCCACTTGCCATTCCCATCATCGGTTCCCGCCAAGGATAAGTTAGAATCATATGCTTTCTGAAACATGGAAACCAAATTCAGTGCACACTTTTTTGAAGCATCATTCTTCTCTGGAAACAATATGAACAGGCTTACATCGTCTACCAATCTAATGTCTGTGATGTATCTAGCGTCTGTCCCAATCGTCTTTAGAAAAGAAGACTCATTATATGAGCATAGTAGGCAGGCAAGAGCTGGGCTCGAGCCCTTGCCCATTGGGATTCCAATTGTCTGCTTGATAGTCTTTCCTGCTACGTAGGCATATGTGTTTTGAAGGTCAAAATTAACAAACTGAATTATAGATGAAAACCTAAGAGAAACCCAACCCACCTCCATGAATGCGTTCGAGAAACAGACACCTTTGCCATGTCTGTTCACCCTTACCTTATTGTATCCTTGACCTATGAAGTAGTCGCAGACCCATTCAATGGCTTTCAAAATTGCTTCATGTGGCAACCTCGTGAACATCTCCTTTATATTGAAACTAACTCTAGCTGACAGCATGCATCCCTTCCTGTGTAAATATGCTTTCTTATTCAACTTTAGAATGCTATCCTTAAGAAGGGAAGTGAATTTCAAGTTGAAGTGCGATTTTGGGGGTAGACTTCAGAGAAGAAAATTAACCGCTCTAGTCACAACCTTGCAAGTCCTTACTCCTGGTTCTGAAAAATTTGGCGAGATCGGACGCCACCTTGAGGTGTCCTTATGTTTCTGGATCCCATAACAGTTCCCTAACACGCCTTTTTTGTTCCATGGTGCAATGCTTCTGGCCTCGATAACTTCGTATTCCTTTTTGCAAATAGCAAGAACCTCGTCCTGACTAGATTCCATAACTGAGAAGCCTGGGTTCTCCCAAAACAACTTAGCAAGAGCTTGGTGGTAGACCTTCCTGCAACAGACCAAGGAATCTCCTTGTTTGTGGTCGATGGGGCAAGTGACCAATCCATCCATCTTTCCCTTCCATTCAAGAAGTGACTCATCTCTATCATCCGCCTGTGCGGGTCCGTCCTTAAGGCACCGTGACAATTCGAAGTTGGAGATCTTAGTAATATCGGGGCACACACCCAAGCCCCTTTCCATGATTCTCCTGATAGAACCATTTATCACTGCATGCGCAGGAGGTAGGGAGTTTTAAGAATTAGTGAGGAAGGGAGGGAGTTCAAAAAAATAAGAGAATCGAAAACAGATATGGTCATCACCGTTCTTCAGTAGCCTGTATCTGTCCGAATTGCATTCACAGTCACATTTTTTCTTCTTTGCCATCTGTCGGTGATTGTGAAAATGGTCTCTTATCGTCTTTGGGCTCATCCCGGCGAATCACAGACGTGAAATCATGAATTCGACAATACATTGGGATTCGTATCTTCTCCTAATTTTTTTCCAAACTAATGCATTTTTTTTTAATCACCCTTTCTGAATAATCACACTTGATAATGACCACGGATAAATATTTAAAACTGCATTTTTGTTTCAGAATCCGCCCCACAACCCCTTTTAATATTGCCCTACCGGTAGTCTTCCCCTTACCGACGTCAATTTCGCGACTTTGTGTTTTTCTTGCCATTATGAACTAAAAAAGTGACCCACGAGCAGTTTCCCCTATATAATTTAACAAGAGCGTCAACCTCAAACCCGTACAAGAGCTTCCTCGACGAGGGCATTTGGAGAAGGGACAATAAAACGTACTTCCTCTGCTGCGTCAAACTGCTCTGCATCCTAATGTGCAAGAGGCTAAAAATACCTCCATTAATAAAGACTGGTTTTGCATCCTTTAGAAGAATTTTTCGGTTCTCACATTCGATGATACTCCATCCGAACTTCTTTCTCAACCGGCCCCAACCGTCGAAAAAAATACCGCCCCCCTCAGTTCTTATAGTAGCTGATAACAAGTTGGACGAGACAGCCTCAGTCAAGACCGAGCTAAGGGAGTACGCATAGGACGGATTGGCAGAGAAGAGTGCACTCCCAACCGACACTTCCCAAGCAATCAAACTGTTCATTTCTTTATAAAACGAGTGGTCAGCTCCTCTCCCCCGTGCATCCGCTCTTCACTCCCTCTTGCCTTTCCTCCTACGCCCACAATTACGTCTTTTTCTATGCGTATTGAGAGTGGGTGACCATCTGGAAATGCACGAGAATTCTACCTTCCGAAACTCCTCAACTGACGTGGCAACCAAAGGAATGGTTACGTAGTTTTTCCAACCCTTGGTTGTCAACCAACGTCTGAGCTTGTGGTTTCGCCGTCGAGAAAAATGGTTCACATACGTCACATGTTCATCTCATCTCTTATCAATCCCTCTACAGGTAGACCCAATGTATGTTGCCTTAAGCCATGGCAAAATTAAAACAAACACACAACAATATTTTCCCTCACAAATATCATACCCTCTGTTAACCGAATCCAACCATTGATCGATTTACTTGACTCCCCACTGAATCTGGCCGACTAGAATTAGGAGTAAGACAAACAATCTGAGTTTTTGCTCCAGCCACCGTTTCTCATGATTTTTCGTTGTTCTCCCTCTTCGTACTGCCTGAATCTCGTGTACCTGGAAAATAGGGTGACTCGGACGACCTTTTTTTTTTTTTTTTTTTTTTTTTTTAACAACTTCCCAACCAATGTTAGTGGTGTTGATAAGAGCAGACACCACTAGCACCCCGGGAGTGACTCCATCTATTGGTGGGGAGCATCACCTGCTGGAAAATGGGTCCAGCGTCCCAAATATAAAACAAAACATGATTGGGCAATTGGAATTTGGACTGTAGTGTACGAGAGGGTTATTGCCTGCCAGCATTGATTACCGTAGGTAACCAGGGGATTGACTGAGCAAGCATACTAGAGGCTGATTTAGACAGACTCACTCCTGAGGAATAAAACTTGAAACAGTAACTGCAATGATGTGGGGCAGCAGCCTCTTCACCCGTTTTCGGGCGCTAGAAGAAAAATTCCGCAACTAGCTCTGATCTTCCCCTACTACACAACAATTAGTCATCATCCAATCCTTGATTTTCCAGATCTCTTTTGCAGATTAATCATACCCGAACCAAGATATTGGGACCATGGCCATTGGAGATGGGGGGAAAGGGTCTGGAAAGTTTGCAGCAGGACGCAGGGGAATAGATGGGTCAACCACTGACCAATCAGCAAAAATCAACCTATAATCTCTGTTTATTTTTTCATTTTTTCCACCCATGTGCTCATCCCACTTAATTTCACCCAACTTCCTTCCCTGGTTTCCTCCAAGCCAGCTGTGACCGAATTGTTTGATGTGTTAGAGAATCTCTGATTCAGAAGATGAGTGTTGTATCTTTCCCTTTGTATGTTCCCATATGGTTAATATTTTTGTTTGGATCTGTTGTTTTATTATTTCAGTGAATTATGGGTCATCTAACCTGGCCCCCTCCATCTCATAGGTGCATCTTCTTAGCCATAAGGCCCACACTACCGCCCTCCGAAGAGGTTTTGTGGGAAGTCATCTTTTGGGTCTAGAGCCCATGATTCCAGGAGAATGGATTTCCAGCCCCAAGGCCATGAGGTGGGTGGATGTAGCTGACTCCATATTCGATCTCACCATCTCCAAAGCCATATTGCACCAGGGCATCGCATGAATACATGCTCTATGGTTTCAGGGATTAATCTACTAGGGAAGGCAGATTTACAGAATCTACAATAGCGTGAGACAATTCCTTTCTGTTCTAAAGAAGATCTGTCTATCAGCCAATCATTAGTGGGAAAACACCTATGTTCAATTTGCCATTGAAGTGACGTTACCTTTGCTGGTTTTGACTTCGTTAACCTGAATCATTTTATCGGTCTGATCCCTTCTCTGCTGAGATTGAGGTGTTTCATCCATCTGGCAGATACTTTATCCTTTAGGTTAATTCTTATTCTTAACATTCGGTAGGTGAACTTCAATGTTAAACTTTGGAGATCCCTTTGGTATGTTCTATTACCTTTTGTAGATCTGTTGTTTTTCATTCGTGACTCCCAAATCCAATTAGCAGGATCCAGTGACAATTGTGAGATGGGAGTATCAGGTCTGAAGGCCAGTCGTTGATCCTTTATTTTTGTTACTTTAATTATGAAAATTTGACAATCTTGGACCCACTTGATCTGATCTTGCCTGTTCAGGCAGATAAAGTTATCTTGTGCCAAATCATAGAGTTCCAAGATGATGTCCCCATTCGTATATTTGTCTATGATAGAACCAACCACTTGGGGCTGATCTCTGATTGTTACCCAGTCATTAATCTCTAATTTGGGTCCTCTTCTAAGGATTCTGACCCATTTCAGTGGGATTAAATCAATGATTCTCTTAAGGGCCTCTTTTGAGTGGTGACAGTAGCGGAGGTGCTCTTGCAAGATGGATGGTTCAATCCAATCATTTGTTTCAATATTCCATATATCTTTTATCCTTATGATCCCTTTACTAACCCAACCCTTCCATGGCGAATCCATACAGTGAAGTAGCTACCCTTGAGCATCCCTAATCCATCTGTTATCAAAGAGGGGTTGCTGACACACCTCTTCCCATCTTTCAAGGGAGAGTTTGTCAGGCAATGGGAGTCTCCTCCATGTCTGGAGAAGTGTGATCCAAAAATGATCATTGCATAGATCATTTCTTGCAGCTTGTCTATCTGAGAGCATTTGATATGAGGTAACTTTAGGGGATCCTCTAGGCAAAGGCCATGAGCGGTTTTCTAACCACGTCAACGGATCCATGCCCTCAGGTGTAGAGGGGGCTAATCGTTTGATCTGTTCCCATGCCAAAGCCGACCAGGGGATTTGGGGATTAAAAAACAATCGTTTAATCCATTGGATAGATAGAGCCATGACTTGAGTAGCCGGGTCAATAATCCCCAATCCTCCCCTAGTCTCGAGTTGGATAACTGATTGTCATGCTACTCAACTAATTACATTTTTGAACTCATGATTTCCCCTCCATTGGAAGACAGATGGTTATTGCTGTAATATATTGACAGTTGCCTTGTCCATTGCCCATATTGCTGATTTATACCAAATGGAAGTAAGAACAACATTGTTAATGGCTAAAGAACGACCCATTAGTGAAGCATGCTTATTTTCCCACAATTCCAACTTGGTAAGTGCTGGTTGGGTAATCCACTCATTATTGGTTTTTGACTTTCCATCTGTAGAGAGAGATATCCCCAATACCATAATAGGAGAGTCTGTAGACAACCATTTGACTCGGGGTTGTTCAGTGGGTCTGGCGCCTTGATGATGGATCCACCATCCTAATGTTTTACTACCCCAGTTGACTTTCATATCTGAAAGACAACAAAATCTACTCATCATCCTTTGGATTTCCACTGGGTTCTCTTGGGATGCTTCCACCATGAGAGATAGGTCATTTGCAAACAGAGAACAGACCGGGATGTTGTTCTCAGGAATACAGGTTATTTGAAGACGTTTGATGTCCTTATGGTATCGCAGGTTTGCTGCTAATGCCTCCATGATTATCACAAATAAAAAGGGAGCAATTGAATCCCCTTGCCTTACTGATCGATGTAAGGGGATTGGGGGGGGCAAGTTCCCATTAACCATTACTCGAGTGGTTGCATTTTGATGCAGTATATGGATCCATCTCCTGAAGCTATGACCAAAGTTAAATTTTTCTAAGCATTTATCCAGAAAGAACCAATCCACATGATCATATGCTTTTTCAAAGTCGATAAAGATGAAAGTTGCATTCAATTTAGATTGACAAGTAAGCCTAACCAACTCATTGATTAGAAGAACGTTGTCCTGTATATTCCTTCAAGAGATAAAACCGGACTGGGCAGGATGAATGATATCTGCAATAAATTTAATGAGGCGGTCAGCTAATGCGTTAGCTATCAATTTATAAACTACTGTGAGAAGTGTGATAGAACGATAGTTCCTTATATTCGTTTTTTTCTCTTTTTTGTATAGAAGCGTTAGTACTCCTTGTCCCACAATTTCACCCATTTCTCCTGAGGTCCAGACTGCCATGAGATAATCCACGAAGTCTTGTGAGAGAGAGTCCCAGAGGGATTCCCAGAATTCTTTGGGTAGTCCATCTATTCCTTAAGTTTTTTCCTCTTTCATGAGCATTAGTGTTGTCCACATCTCTTCTTTCGTGAGGGTTTTATCTATCATTGCCTTTTGTTCCTCAGTCAACTTTTTGTTGAATAGAATTAAAAATTCATCTATATCTTGGATTCGTTGGTTCATTTGGATATCACTATTTTGTAAAGTGAATAGATCTTTGAAGAAATCTCTTGCCAGTTTGGTGCATGCCGCATTCGAGGTGACCCATGGTGCTTCCCTGTTTCTATGATCAGCCAATGCCTCAATTACAGTTCTTCCTGTTCTTGCCTTGGTCATTGCGAAGAATTGCGTATCCATAGATCCTTCTATCTGGTGACATCTAAGTTTGTCCTCGATTCTCATCCCTTGCCATCTGTATTCCATCTGTGTTAATAGTTTTTTTTCAAAGTCCAGTAGCTCATTAGCTAAAGGTTCTAGGATCTCTAGATCTTGTGACTCCGTCTCTAAATGTTGAAGTTCTTGAATTCGCTTTTGGAGTTGCGTTTCCTTTGAGTGTCTTTGTGATGCTAGCATTTTTGAATATTTATTGCATTTACGTCCTAGGAATGCTAGACCGTTGTTGAACCATATTATGTCATTGTTGATGATATCCTTCTGTTCCTTCCAGAATTTCCACACATCACGAAGATAACTGATGAGGCATTCCATTTTGAGATGAGAGGTATTAAGTTTGTAGTATCATTTTCCTTGGTCCGGTTTCTTTCTGAAGGAAAAAATGGCTGCACACAGCATGATCCAAACCAGGGAAAAAACTCTTGGGGAAGATTTCTGTCACTTGTAAGGCTCCTTCCAACTCCTCAGCCACCAGGATTAGATCTATACGAGATTTTGTACTCTGTCCTGAATGACCCTTCCTAAAGCAGGTAAATATTTTGCTGATAGGATGCAGTCTTCTGTATGAATTAAACTTATTTAGAGATCGACATAAGTTATCTATTATTAGTTCATCATTTTCCACATAAGCTGGACATGGGGAAGGAATATTTCATCTATCTAGTTTCCGATCCGGTGCAGCATTGAAGTCCCCTGCTGTAATTACTGGAATTCCAACTGGGAGGCGTGGGAAAATATTCTCAAAGAAAGTTCTATGGTCCCTAACATCATTTGGCCCATACACACATAAGATGCTAACGACTTCAATCTCCAGCATTGCTATAATATATACGCATCTTCCTTTTATTGAATCTACCTCCCAATTAAGGATTTCCACTTTAGATAACGGTGAAATCCAAATTGTTACACCAACACTCCCTGCCTTAGGGGCGTGGGCTCTATAAGCTTGGTGAGGCCAAATGTCTTTGTGGCGATGGTTGTGGGTTTCGATATCCATGAGGTGGGTTTCTTGAATGCAGATCACATCCGGCCATTGCCTTCCATCTATACCTTTCAGTTGGTCATATATAGCTTGTTTTTTATTGGGATTGACTGACGCCAGTCCGTTAACATTAATGGATCGTAGGTCTGGGTCTGCACTTCTCCTTGCTAGCTTCCAGTCTTTGTCCTTATTATACAGTGCATCTATCTTCTTTATATCTTCCATCTTTAAATAAAAGAGTCACAGAGATCACTACCGTTTTCCCCTTCTAGAAGTGATTCCTCACAGATCCACCCACTTCCCAATATCCAAGATTCCACCGGCCTCAAGTGCACCATGGAGTAGGAGTCGAAGAAGAATGGCCCCTATGTCTACCTCAGACCAAAACTTGCTAGCTTTGAGTTTCAGCATTTGCAATTCCTTCAAAGTGTCATTTCCAAACCATCGTAAGTTTGTCTGTTTGGTAGTCTCATATTTGAGATAAACATCCCTTTCTGCCAATCTACGTACATCTTTAGCAATAGTGAGGGTGGCCACTCCACCTAGAGGGAGGTGTTCTTTTATGCATTTCAAGATATCGCCTTCAGTAAGAGATTCACCTGCGATTCCCCCAGTGATAGTAGAAAGAGAAAGGAATGAAGATTTAGTACCCTGGATTGTTACCTTTCCGTAAAGAGCGCCCGGGGGCTCAGAAAGTCCTACTTCCCAAGTGCCTTCCTTGAAGCGGATAGGGAGGATCACTATACCTGCTTGTATTGGTGGAGAAACGCCCTGCATTTTTTCCAAACGCTGTCGCAGCTTCTCACGCTTGCTGGTAAGCTCAAAGGAAGGTGGGGATGTGGGGAATCCACTCCCACCACCCAGTACCATCTTTCCCTCCTCTTCAGGTAGAAGATCCTCCGCGAGGTCAATCTCCCCTTGAGGTAGTTCTAGCTGAGACTGAGATGAAACCCCTTCACTCACCGGTTTTGTCTGAGACAGGGATGAGATCTCTTTGCTCACCCCTCCCTCACAGTCTTCTGACTCAACTGGATGCCTTTCGCTCTGTACTATGTGAGTTAGAGGAGTTACCGTAGGGTCCAATTGAGTGCGAGTGGTAGCCTGGTCAGGAAGGGTTTTTTTTTTTTTTTTTTTTTTTTTTTTTTTTTTTTTTTTTTTTTTTTTTTTAATTAGAAAAAGCTCCGATCTATTGGTGGGGAGCTGCACCTGCTGGAAACCGGCTCCAGCACCCCATATTTACTGATTTGACAATGAATGCAAAAATGCCCCTCTCCACCCCCAATTTTTCTTACAGGAAAAGGGGCCACTGAGCATTGATTGCCCTGCTGAGCTGAGCACAGGGGATGCACTGCCAGCAGCTAATTACCAGAAGTCCATAGACCATGTCTCTTCACCTCTTCCAAAGGCCGCCAGATAGAAGGACACATCCCCGACCCGGCCAGTGACACGACCGCGATGATGAAATGTTTGGATGACGTTTGATATGCCTTGACCCAAAGGAGGAGCTATGAACCTCCTCACCCTCTACACCTGGTCTGTTTTTTCCCCTTTGGTTAGCATGCTGTGTTGTCATCCGTGGTCTTCAATGATGTAACAATGTTGTATTTGTTCCTCCCTCCGCTCAGGTCTGTGGGGGATGATTCATGCTCGGTTGATGTAAACATGCGGGAAGCGTTCCCTTGGAACAATATCAGCGCTGACTGTAAACCGGGTGTGTAAATGGGGAATGCTTCCGCTGGTCTGTATTGCCTTTTTTATCATTGCATTTATTTCCATTTCATGAGGAGTGTGGCGAGGCCCTATATGCCCTAGAGCATTGCAGTTTCGGGGTGACCATTCCAGTGGGCAACAAGCCACACTTTTTTTTCTTTTTTCTTTTTTTCTGTGTGCTTTTCTTCGTAATTTCTACCCGGTGACCAAGCAATCCAATAGGCAAGAGGCCACACAAGCTCACCAGTCAGTAACATACTTGCTCTTCCATCTGTTACGATAGGAAGATACAACTCTTTAAAAAAAAAAGAATTTCGAAAAAAAAGAAGAAGATCCTGTAACGATTGCAGGTGCCCCATGGCTTCCTTTCTGCCCTTTTTTTAAATATTATTATTAATTTATAATAATAATAATAATAATATTATATTTATTATTATTATTATTATTTGTTACTGACCTTTGTTTTGAAGTATCTGTAGCTCCCTAGATCTGTCTGGGCAAGAAGAGAAATATATATATATATATATATTTCAGCCCCTCGTTTGTTGTCCTCTTCTCCCTCTCTGCCTACGGTTTACCGGGCAGTTCTATTTGACGATATATATATATA
>BFEA01000030.1:4483137-4499090 GCA_003427395.1 Chara braunii
GTTGTGGTGGTGGTTGTGGTTGTGGTGGTGGTTGTGGTTGTGGTGGTGGTGGTTGTGGTTGTGGTGGTGGTGGTGGTGGTTGTGGTGGTTGTGGTGGTGGTGATTGTTGTTGTTGTGGTGGTGGTTGTTGTTATGGTGGTGCTGGTTGTTGTTGTTGTGGTGGTGGTGGTTGTTGTTGTGGTGGTGGTTGTTGTTGTGGTGGTGGTGGTTGTTGTTGTTGTTGTGGTGGTGGTGGTTGTTGTTGTTGTTGTTGTTGTTGTTGTGGTGGTGGTGGTTGTTGTGGTGGTGGTTGTGGTGGTTGTGGTTGTGGTTGTGGTTGTGGTTGTGGTTGTCGTTGTGGTTGTCATTGTGGTTGTGGTGGTCGTCGTCGTTGTGGTGGTGGTCGTTGTCGTTGTGGTCGTCGTTGTCGTTGTCGTTGTCGTTGTCGTTGTCGTCGTCGTTGTCGTTGTCATTGTCGTTGTCGTTGTTGTTGTCGTCGTCGTCGTCGTCATTGTTGTCGTCGTTGTCGTCGTCGTCGTCATCGTCATCGTCGTCGTCGTTGTTGTTGTTGTTGTCGTCGTCGTTGTTGTCGTCGTTGTGGTCGTTGTTGTTTGTTGTTGTTGCTGACATCGTTCTCTCCCATCTCTACCATCGAAGCCATCAGCCCTACCTTCCCCCCCTGCTCGCCCGCCTCATGAAGGGCAGCATATTCCCTGTCTTCAGTGGCCTGCTGAGGCTGAGGGTCATCGTCAACAACAATTGTTATTGTCGTTGTCTTTACTGCAATCGCTTTTGTGTATGTTGTTGACGTCACCAGTGCTATCGCCGTTGCCATCTGCCCCCACCCCATTTCCCACCCACCTGCACCACCGAGGGCATATTCCCACTCGCCGCCCTGATAATCACTTTCGAATTCACACTCCTCACATACCGAATTGATGGCTGCAAAGTACCCGACGACATCTTCATCATCCTGCTCGCCAGTTTCGCAGCCGACGACATCTTCTTGATCCTGCTCATCATCGCCGCTTACCCCATCCACGTAGACTGCGCAAAGATTTGCGAAGTAATTGACCACATCCACCTCATCTTGCCCGTCATCATCTCCATGCCAGATGTCATCATCAGTGTGAAAGGATGTATCTCCATGTTGTATCTCCCTCACCAGCTCCATTTCAAACCCAGATAGCTGCATCCCTATACGTGTCCTCATCATTCTCACGGCTGGCGCTACCCCTGCCCGCGCGTCACGGTCCTTCACGACACCAACAGCAGGTGCCACGTGGCCAATGAAAGAGCCACGCGCATCTGCCGGGCGCACGCCACAGGCCCAGCAGCCGGGGAGCTCCTCTCCCTGGGCGCTAGTCTTGCTGGGAGGACCCGGCCTTACCGGTCCGCGGGCATCAGGGCGCTAGCGCTAGCGCGCACACCTTCAGTATCGAGACAGAAGGCTACAAGCGTTGTGGTCTGACTCAATTGTCCTGTGGCTCAATGGAATGATAACGTCAGTTCCTGCCTAGACGGGATGACACGCTCCTGGTCACAGTGGATTGGGATCCGCCAGCTGGTTTTCCGGTGAGTGGGTAGTGGTCATTCTCGTAGGAAGGGAATACCTACACCATCCAAGTCAACCATCAGCAGGACCCGTGGTCCTGTGGTGCTATGCATGCAGTCAGAGAGGACACCGCAACACTGACCTCCATGGTCCTCCACTGCCCGGCTATGCAGGGGAACCAAATAAAAGGATTGGTTAAACCCCACCCAGACGGTCCGGGCAGATGGATTCCAGAGGACCCGGCGTATGAAGGATGGGTGTTCAGACGACGAGTGATTAACGAGCCCGGAAAATGGACCTGGGAGGGAGAAGGAAGGCCGGCCAGGTCCCCCCTGAATGTCACACTGACCCCGGACACTGGGAACTCTACAGCTGTTTCTCCCGGGGGGGGGGCAAAGGCATAACGTAAAACAGTGGGAGAAGGAGAGAGAAGCAAGCGAAACAGGAAAGACAAATGGATAAGGGGGAGCCGAGAACAGGCAAAGGAGAGAAGGATGGAGGAGCTGGGGGGCAAAGAGTAACCGAGGCGGAGAAACATCAGCAGAAACAAGATGAAACAGAGAAGGACAAGGAGAGAGCAAGGTTGGGGCAAGAAGCACATCAGAAAGGGAAACGGATCGATACACAGATGGGTAGGCAGAGGGGAAGGCAGAAAGGGGAACAGAACAATCAGGAACACAACAGAGGGAGTGTTGGTGAGAGGAGTTGGAGCTGGAGTTGGAGGTCGTGGTGGTGGGTAAGAGTTACAGCCCCCAGGTTCGGCTGCACAGTGGGATTGTCATGTGAGTCTGTGTGGCTGAGAGGGGGTGGACCAGCCTGATCCATGGGGAGATGACCCATGGGGTCATCCGTTGCTGTAGCCCCTTGGTCCCCTCTGGTGGGGGTCTGTTAGCATTACGTCTAGGACTAACAGTTTATTCGTCCACTGCTCCACAACTCGCATTTCGTGTTCAGCCCTCTCCCACCCCGTTCTCTTGTCCTTGTTGGGCGGGGCTCCTTTTCCCTGATTGGTCCGGGGCCCCCTGGACCTGTCTCTGTCCCCTGCTGCGGTTGGGAGGGAACAAGGGGACCACCTGCTCCCAGGCTGTCTCCATCTTTCCCCACCTCCATTCTTTCATCCTGTCCCTGATCTTCCGTATCTTTTCTCTTTATCCACCTCCCCGCCCGTCCCCTCTAGTCCTCGGTCAAGAACCTTTTGGACTCGGCCACAGATCCCTCGGAGGAAAGCGGTGGCACAGCAAATAATTAAAACAGTGCAAGGCCTCCAGTACCGCTAGCACCGGAGGGAGTTGAAAAAAAAAAAAAAAAAAAAAAAAAAAAAAAAAAAAAAAAAGATCGGGCAGGGCCCCCGACAGAAAGAATCACACCTTCACGGGACCTACGGGGTTTATGGGGTTTTAAGGGATATGGGCAGGAGTTGATGACTGACGGGGTTTGAAGGGTTAAAGGGTTGGAGAGACACGGGCAGGGTCTTCGGGGATTCAAGGGTTCGGGAGCTCGGGGTTAAAGAGACTATGAGGTGTGAGGGGGAAACTGATGGTAGAATGAGACAGAACAGTGACTGACAAACATGTGAGAAACAGAGGGAGAAATACAGGATGGGGTAAGATAGAACAGTGGACTGCAAACAGTGTCCTAGATGCTCCTTGCAGACAAACAACCTCAAATCTTGATAAGCATGTCAATTTCTGTGCAGGGACGCTGGACCCGATTTCCAGCAGGTGCAGCTCCCCACCAATAGATGCTTAGAGGGGATGCTATTATCACCCTTCTACGCACACAACCCACACCCGAAGTTTCAGAAAAAAAGAAAAAGAAAAAAAAAGAAAAAAAGAAAAAAGAATCACACCTTCACGAAGAAGCACCCCTCACAAACTCCAACGATCAAGAACCAGGGGAAGACCTCTCATTTGAAGGTATTCACTGGCCGGGCATAATCATCCACAAGTTAGAGAGCAAGATGGGGGAAATAGACAACAGGGGCGTGATGGTGGTTGCAGGAACAGAGGGAGAAATACCACAGCACCTCCTGCTTTCCGTACTGCGCCTCGAGGGCATTCAAGTTACCACACATAGGAATGCCCTGATGCCCGGAACCACCAAGCCCCAACTGGGCCTCCCCCAAGAAGTGGGGTTAGACTCAGACTCGGACTCAGAATCAGAAGCATCAGAGGATCTGGATCACCCCTCCACTTCTGATTCTGAGTCCGAGTTTGAGTGGGATCTACCACTGTTAAAAAGAATAGCTTTACAACGTGCACAAGTCTGGGAACTACAGCCAGTGCAACCCATGCCTCAGGCCCTCCCCCTCACACACAACACAGCCACAAAAACCTCCTTCAAGCGGACCCTATTCGGGGACTGCCTAAGTACAGCAGCCGACCCAGGCCCGGGGCAAGACGGCAGCCAGAGGGGCATTGACAGATTGGGCTGAGACAGGGAGCCCTAGAGTGCCCAGGTTGGCAACCCGTCTCCTGAAAGGGACCCAGGACACAGCCCCGCGCCTCACACTGCACGGATGGAGGGGGTGCACCCCCCAGATGCTCACCCGCCATATGCTACGCAACCACATTGCTCAACAGGGGGATCAGGGGGCCATTGGTACGGTATTCCCACAAGGCCTGCCCTTCCCGAAAGTGATAATCCCCCTGTCGGGGAAGCCCTTTTTTCTTTTTTTTTTTATTTTTTTTATTTTTTTTTTAGAACGGAACCAGGATGCACAGGATAGTCAGATTCTCTAGCTATCCCAACAGCAGCTGCTGGACACCCCCATTGCACGCATGCGCACAGACAGTATCTGGACTGCAGAAGAGCAAACACTCTTCCTACAAATGGCTATTGGAAGACGAGACAATGGATGCAAGCAGGACATGGGATGACGCCCCGTTTGTAGCCAGCCTCTCGGCCTCAAGCAGAAGTGGCAGGTTGCAGGCCACGTACCATGGCCAACTGCAGAATTCACGTCAGAGAGGGAAGAGGACAACAAGCCAATGTGGCGAGACCAGCCTATCCAAGCCCTCCTCGACCTCTCCCCCCACCTGCCCCGCCCATGCGTCATCAGCCTGCTTGAGCGAAAAAACTGCAGGAAGCGGACCTGGATATCCGCTTGATCAATGTTAATGGCCTGGCACAGCAGAATGACCAAAAATCATGAGCAGTCTGGAATCTTATTACAAAGGATATAGGAGTCCAAGAGACTCATCTCACCAACTCACCGTCCCATCAGGCCAGAGCCCGCCAGCTGCACACAAGTTTTGCTGCGCCGGCCAGATCAGCGGGCTCCACGGGAATAGTCATATGGCTACCTCCCTCCTCCAGATTAGAGCCCATACAGGTGAACTGGGACCAAGTAAATGGTAGGTGGGTATGGTTGAGAGCGTCCATTGCCGCAGAACAGTTGTGCCTGGTCTGCATATACGCCCCCTATGACCCTGCTCACAGGAAGCTGCTTTTAAATAATCTACTGCAGGTTCTGCCGAGGGAGGCCCCCATCATTATGGTGGGGAATTCCAACACTACACCGGACCCTAACCTGGACAGGAGAACGGCGACTCAGTCTCCTTCGGCCCAGGAGAGCCTGAGAGAAAGGTGCCCAGACAATGTAGCTCTCAATCGAACGATGACAGAACTAAGCCTCAAGGAGTCTCTTTTTTTTTTCTTCTTTATTTCTTTTTTTTTCTTTTCGTTTTCTTTTNATTTTATGTAGCTCTCAATCGAACGATGACAGAACTAAGCCTCAAGGAGTCTCTTTTTTTTTTCTTCTTTATTTCTTTTTTTTTCTTTTCGTTTTTTTATTTTATTTTATTTTTTAAAGCCCAGGTTGTTGTCCAGGTGGGACACTAGACAGATGCCAGTCACCCACAGTAATCGGCCACTCGGTTGTCCAGATGAACCCCTCTGAAGATCCCACCCACCCTTCCTCTCATCTTTTTGTCCTGGCGCACCCCCACGCCCCCCTGTCCTACCCTAGTGTTAACCACTCAGGAGCATCACCCATCACCAGCTTGGCGGGGTGACCTGACCTGACAGCGGTTGCAGGCACCCGGGTGAAGCAGAGACCCCTAACCCCTGCTCAGCACTGGTTGAAGCAGACGCCGTGCAAGCCCGATTGCACGGGGACTTCGGGAGCTAGGTATGTTGACACCTTTTTTTTTTTTTTTTTTTTTTTTTTTAAAAACCGTATGGGGGAAAACTACTTAACGAGGTGATAAGAGCAGCCCCGATGGGGGAAAACTACTTAACGAGGGGATAAGAGCAGCCCGGATATTCCAGCAGGTGCAGCTCCCCACCAATAGATGGAGCCTTCGACGCTGGGGCCTACTTATCGGGGATGCTCTTATCACCACGTTAAGTAGGTTTCCCGTATACGACGTTAAAAAAATAAATAAATAAAAAAAATTGAGCAGCCCCAATAAGCAGGCCCCTGCATCCAAGGCTCCATCTATTGGTGGAGAGCTGCACCTGCTGGAAATCGGGTCCAGCGTCCCTGTACAATGATGTGATGTGTATCAGCTGGAAATCGGGTCCAGCGTCCCTATACAGTGATGTGTGGATATGTCATACTGTCAATTCAATACTGTCTTCGTCAATCAATATATGTTGCATGAAGGGAAAACCCTATCCCTCATATCTACCATATCTCCATAAAGAGCAGGGCATTGATTATTTCCCCACTTAAGGGAAGGATTGACCTCCTGCTCATGCAGCCCGCCGCCATCCTTTTTTTTATTTTTTATTTTTTTTATTTAAAGGAAAGGCCCTTGCGATATCCCTCTATCCTGGTGGTGGTA
The DNA here is from genome assembly GCA_003427395.1 of Chara braunii. Classification (NCBI taxonomy): domain Eukaryota; kingdom Viridiplantae; phylum Streptophyta; class Charophyceae; order Charales; family Characeae; genus Chara; species Chara braunii. The sequence goes on from BFEA01000030.1 coordinate 4,489,462, forward strand.
AGAGAACCGTCAGAATTGAGGGCTTACCTGTCGGGCTGCTCCATCTATTGGTGGGGAGCGGCACCTGCTGGAAACCGGGTCCAGCGTCCCATTGATACATCGTTTCGTACAGATATTTGGTTTTTATTTTTTCTCGGGGCTGTGATTATTGTTGACTTATCCTGGGGCTCCGTCATCCTAATTCAAAGTTCAAACTAGGATTATGTAACTCGTTGAGTGCTGTGTGTTGTGCTGAAAATGGTAGTGCAGACGATCCTGACCATTGTCTGTATTACGTAAATGATTCCATTATCTGTATTACGTCAATGATCCCATACGGCAGAGGCATTGATTAACTCCCCAAATCTGGGAGAGATTGACCGTTTCCCGCCAAAACAATGAAATGTGTCTGTTGAGTCTGTGCTGGAAATGGGGTCCAGCGTCCCTATCTGGTGTCCTTCTAACCATTCCTCTACTTATTGAGTCTTATTCAATATTATAGTATGAATTTATGCAACGTATGTGTACATCTACATGTAGGGAGCAGCATTGATTGCCCTCTCACAAGGGGATTAACTGCCCTACCGGACCAGGATGCGGACTTGTCTCCCCTATCCTTTCACCAACCGTCTCGCCTGGGACTCGGCGATGCCACAGCCACACGACTGAATCCCTCGTTGCCCTTCCCTATCCAGCTTTCCTCGCCTCTAAAGAGAAGTATTCCCCAAGCCCCGTCCTACCCCGGGATACTGCCAAACATACGGAGGACACTAAAGCTCCAATGAAACACACAATCCTGTTATCCCCACTCCCCAAGCCGCATCCTAAGCCTATCAACAGATCTGAAATGAAACAATCATATGAGACCCCACACTCAATAGTGGGGGGTTGCAGTGGGCTTCCTCCATCGCCACTTGGGAAACCCAGCCAGCGAGTCGAGAAGCTTGTTTCTCCATCTCTGTATTAGGCAACCATCTTTTGTTGCTATCACTTTTTTTTTTCTTCTTCTTTTTTTTTCCCTTTTTTGGACAGAGTAATGGGGCAATCGAGCCATGTGATATGCAACCGGAGCAGGGTAACCTTGCAATCGAACAATCTGACGCTGTAATCTTAAGCAGTCCTATGTATCAATCAAGCCGTGTGATGTGTCCATCCCGTATCAATCCACCAGTGAACACGTGTATCAATTTTACGGCACCCCACGTTGAGTGGTGGTATCCGTCTCTGTATTATGCAACCGTGTTTTATAATTGTTATTAACTTATTACATTTTTAAATGTTTTTTTTTTTTTTTCCAGCAAAGTTATGTGTCACTGAAGAGGCTAACGTGACAATCGAACGATCTGACGTGATAATCATAGCAGTCTGATGTGTCACTCAAACCGTGTGGTGTATCAATCCCGCAGTCGTTATATTTCACGTGATCTGTGCTGTGTGCCAATCAAGCAATCGTATGAGTGGAATGATGTGTCCCTCATATAGTGCGATGTGTCAATCCTACAGTGTGATGTGTGAATTCTTGCAATGAGACCTATAACGGAGTGCAGCTGTGGAGAGCGGGTCAGAATGGTGCGTGGTGCGTGCGCTCGCGTTCGCGCTCTGCCACTTGCTGCTGGCGCTGGCTGCTGGCGCGTCCGTTCGCGCGCTGCCGCTTGCTGCTGGTGCGATGGCGCGTGGTGTGTGTGCTCGTGTTCTGTCGCTTGCTGCTCACGCGCTGCCACTTGCTGCTGGCGCTCGCTGCTGGTGATGCTGCTCGCTGCTGGCGAAGGCTGGCTGCGATTCCGTTAGCGCTGCTGGAGTTATCTGGCTTGCGCTGCTGATCACTGCTGGCAATGGCTGACTTGCGCTGTCGCTCACTGCTGGAAATGGCGGGAACGCGTCATCATCATCATCATCATCATCATCATCATCATAGGAGATACAGGACGGGAGCGAGGCAATAACAGCGTCACTTGGCGTCTCCGGTCTTTTCAAAGCACGTTTGTGCCATCTTCTGCTTCGCGCTTCATTCAGGCTATGCTGCAGGCTAGCATTCCGTATGGAGGGGAGCTTACTTCCGGTTGGAAGTGGAGCTTTTTGATGTATCACTCTGCCTCTTCATTCGCGGGTTTATGTGGAGGGAGGTCGGCTAGCCGCGAGGGGAGAAGAGAAGAGTGTTGTCACGTGGAGGGGAAGGAGGATTGACCGGAAACATTGAGTGCGGGTTCTTCGAGCGTCGAAATGATATCACCACGAGGATGCTGCTTCGACTCGGGGATGTTCTCCTTAGGCCCGTCAGAATGGTCTTCTTTTCATCGGTGTCTTCGTCAGGGATAATCTTCGGTATCATTATCGTCATCATCATATTTATTATCATCATCATTGTTAGTAGCAGATTCACATCTGGCGGGAGTGGGTAATGTTTCGCCTCTTTTTTGTTTTTCACTCTTATTTCTCTCCGTGCCCGCCTTCCTCTTTCTTTCCCTCCTGCCCTTCCTCTTTACTCTCCTCGCGCCCTCCTTCTTATTCTTTCTTTGTTCTCTCCTCTTCGTTCTCCTTTTTTGTCTCTGCTCTGCTTTGGTTTTTGTCCCGCTTCCTTGTCAAGGAAGGAAGAGGAGGATAGTGGGGCGACAATAGGCGGAAGCGGAGGAGGAAAGGGGGTTGGGAGAGGGCGGGGTAGGAATAAGGTAGAGATAAAGGCGGGAGAGAATGTAGAGAAGGAGAGAGGTAGTAGGCGTGGAGATTGGGAGATTAGGCATTCAAGGGGAAAAGGGATGGGGGAGAGAGATTTACTTCGCGTCGCGTCCGACCTAATAATATGATAATCACTTTCATCATTATATGTAGCTTCATTAACACTTCCAAATTAAGTTCTTTGGTTTCCTTCATTTTCTAGAAATCAGTTTTATTCTCCCTTCTTATCATTGTATTAACTATTCATTATCCAATCATCTCATTATCATACTAATCATCAACCCAACTTCTATCTTAATTAATCAACTTTAATAATATCCGTAACTAATTTCCTAAATATTCTCAATAGCAATCTATCTTCATCACGTTTAAGCCTGGATTTTCCCTCTAAAACGAATCAGAAAGGTATTTCTTTAAATACCTAAATTTCTAATTAATTACTCTCTGATTTCTCCAATCCGTCTTCATTCACAAACTACATCTTTAAAAATTTCTCAAAATTTCTCCTGCGTATTTTCTCTTGCTTCGAAATACAAGTTAGGTTCCTAATATCTATATTTCGTCCGAAATGGTCCGAAATGCCAACTGGACTCCTGGTATCTATATGCTCCTCCTAGAGTATACGTGTGTATTTCTGATGGATGGAAAAGGTGGATCAGGGGAGAGCTTCACTCTATAGGGGTGACACAAGGTGGGAGGTGTAGCCCTGGAGGGGGTGCGAGCGCCGGCATTCTTGGTAATCCGTTGCGGTGGAGGCAGTGTTGGGACAGGGTGGAAAGGAGGGGGAAGGGGAGACTAATCTTAGGAGTACTAATCATCATCATCTTTTTACATAATATCATAATCATCATCAGGGTAATCAGCATCATCATCACCATCTTCATTAGTATCATCATTAGTATCTACTTTTTTCTGGTGTTCTGGATTTTTGGCAGCATCTAGCCTTCGTACACATCTGGGGTATAGGAGTTCAGAGATGGTCGAACCCGGACTGATATCCGCAGAGTTGCTCTGTTCTGTGCCCCTGGTTTGCCGATGCCAGAACGATGCTGGCCGGAGCTGGGCTGTTGCCCTGTAACCTGCAAATTGCAGGAGTGTGAGGCCTTGTAGAGAGATCTGGGGTTTGCCGAGGGAGGAAGGCAATCCAGTGGCGAACCGGGGGGGGGCACTAGGTGGCGAGAAGAGATCAGCAATGGGTGACGTTGGTTAGGGGGGGTATCGTCTCTAAGTTACTATGTCCTGGTACAGGGAAGGCTAGGAGTTATTCTAGGTTTGGGAGGCCGGAATAGGTGATATACATCTTCATTAGTATCATCATTAGTATCATCTTTTTTCTGGTGTTCTGGATTTTTGGCAGCATCTAGCCTTACATATCTGGGGTATAGGAGTTCAAAGATGGTCGAACCTGGACTGATATCCGCAGAGTTGCTCTGTTTTGTGCCCCTGGTTTGCCGATGCCAGAACGACGCTGGCCGGAGCTGGGGTGTTGCCCTGTAATCTGCAAATCGCGGGAGTGTGAGGCCTTGTAGAGAGATCTGGGGTTTGCCGAAGGAGGAAGGCAATCCAGTGGTGAACCGGGGGGGATTGCTAGGTGGCGAGAAAAGATCAGCAATGGGTGACGTTGGTTAGGGGGGTATTGTCTCTGAGTTACTGTGTCCTGGTACAAGGAAGGCTAGGAGTTACTCTAGGTTTGGGAGGCCAGAATAGGTGATATAACATAGTCTACTAATCAATTTTTATAAATTCTAATCATCATCATCATTAGCAGCAACATCATTAGTATCATCATCAGGATCATCATCATCACCATATGAGGGATGCTGAGCCCGGTTCTCAGCAAGTTTGGTTCGGTCGCTCCGGGCAGACTGTGAGGACCCCGGCCTCAATATTTTCATTGGTAATATCAGCCTTGGGCAGTGGGCCCTTAAAAAAAAAAATAAAAAAAAAATCAATCAGTGAGACCTAGCCGTCCCACCCGCTGGCCTTGCCCTCAGCCACTAACCTACCCCCTTTCTCTGCCTCGGCCGGCACTCTCCTCCCCGGCCCATGTCCTCGCTAACCCCACTCACATATATCACAGAAAGATCCAGACCAGTTACGAAAATCATAGTCATCCTATTCTAGGTGCCTCCAATCGAGGGGGAGTGTGGGTAGCAGCAATCTGAGCCTGCCGCGCCCATGATGCTCATGACCACCATAGACGGGCCAGATGCTGTTTCGGTATCATTGAACTGGGCGTCGTGCTGGGGAAAGGGCTGACGGGCTGGACAGGGGGTGGTCGGAATAAATCAAAATCAAAATCAAAATAGACCTTCGATCCCTCCTCCTCCAGCATCACGCCTGCCTTCCCTTCCACGGAACAGGTGGAAAGCACATCCTCTCCAGATTCTGTGTCATCGACACCTTCACCCGGTCTAGGGGGGATGCGGGCATATCAAACTCGCGGATTGATCCGACCCTAGTTTCTGAGGACCTCACTGGCATGCCGATGATGGCGGACATCCTAAGCCATCCTTTCCTTCTCCCCCTGTAAGTCTTTTGACCATCGTATGATTGCTATGGGACTATCCTTTCACACCCATATCTCTCGCGGCCCAGGGTTTTATAAGTTTAACACCTCTCTCCTAAAACTGCCTGCTTTGAACAAACAAGTCAAAGACTTCTGGGCCTTTTGGTTGGCCACGAAACCGGTGGAGGGTTCCATTGTGCAATGGTCCAATGATGGAGTGGCGGAACTCGGAGAAAGGGTTAAAAAAACTATCTATCGAAATGGCACGCCACCGAAAGGCTACCCTGGACAGTTTACTCCGCCAACTGGAGGACTGGGATGCGCATCAAATGGACAACCCCTTGGATCTCCCCAGTGACCAGACTGATGCCTCCCCAGAATAAAAATGTGGCTGTTTTGTTTAAATAAATAAATAATTAATTAAAAACGATGAAAACACAAATGTATACAAGCTATCTATGCGATACTGCACAGTGGCCCAGCCACAATGACTCCATGAGGGGGCATTTTGTTCGGGGGAAGACGGAAGTGCGGAGACTCGGAGAGAGAGAGAGAGAGAGAGAGAGAGAGAGAGAGAGAGAGAGAGAGAGAGAGAGAGAGAGAGAGGGGCAGGCTGCAGCTACACAGTCGGTCTGAGAAAGGCATGGGTGTCCAAGAGTTCAAGGCTTCAAGCATACACAAGTGAGCAAGCTGATAAACACTTAAGAGTCAACTTGAAAGCTTGAAACCGAAAAAGTCATGCACAGTTCACCCTCATGTCCTTATCTCAGTACTCGTCAAACACCATAGGTGTTTCTCCCCAAGGTAGTAGGCAAAGTAGTCCTACCGGTTTCATCCACCACTTAGCAGACTCATCAGGAGTGTGTGCTTGTACCAAATACTTCTCTGTGTGTGTGTGCGCGCGCGCGCGCGCGCGCGTGTGTGTGTGTGTGTGTGTGTGTGTGTGTGTGTGTGTGTGTGTGTGTGAGAGAGAGAGAGAGAGAGAGAGAGAGAGAGAGAGAGAACAATGGACACATGGCATCTGCTGAGGGCTTCCTACTCCGCGTTCATTAACTACTCATAATGGGAAGGAAAGGAACTATTGGGATTCATTTACAAATAAATACACCTCCTAGATATACACGTGGAGTCTAAATGAAGCGGACTTATGTAGATTAACGTATAAACATACGTACAGGTGCATATATAAAAAAAGCTGGCGTAGAGATCGTGGTGAGTTGAATCTTTGAAGTACTCATTTTATGTTTATGGGACCCTGGACCTGGTTTTCAGCAGGTGCATCTCCCCCACCATCTGCAAAAGGCTGGCAGGTTAACTTGAGAACCTTGCTCTCGTACTGGTAAAACGAAGAAATTTAAAAAGTAGGGGAAGCTACGCGGGAGTCACAAAAATGAGTTATAATTGCACTATGGGCCAGGATAGAGTTTCGACTTGCAGTTCGGGCAATGTATACAACCCAGCTTTCTGGCCAGGTAGGGTGCCCGAAGTGCAATTGCGAGCTGTATCTTGCCCTATAGTGCAATTATAACTCGTTAGTATTAAAAAGGAAAGGAAAAGAAAAAGAACCACTTCATTCCTTGGGCAGAAGCGGTTCTCCTACCACCACCGGGATAGTGGACTTGCAAAAGGGCTTAAAAAAAAAGAAGTAGATGATGCTTTACGGATTCATAGACCTCCTAGTAGGTGGTTGATTGGAACCTGCTACCTTGGCCTCAAGAGCCAAGTCTCTTAAAACACCAGTACTTGGCCCAGCTATGGAAGCTGACCCTTCATCGACCCTGCACGCTAAGTTTTACTAAAGCGCCGCGGCGCTTTTTTGTTTTTGTTTTGGCTGCGGCCTCCAGCCAATGTGATCCAGTAGACCGAAGCCCAAATGCCGCGGTGCGTTAACGGGGAAGCGCTGGGGCCGATAGCTGGGCCAAGTGCTGGTGGTATAAACACTACAGCCAGGACACTGTGTTCAAAATTGGAACCATACCGGTCGGTATATCCACCCCGCTCCTGCAAGGCTGTAGTGTCCAACTGAACACCCATGGACATGGCAATTGTCGCACACTTCGCTCCAATCAGCACGTACTTCTGCCCCTGGCCATTTCACCTCAGCCAGGCCCCCTCCTGTAGAACTCCCCAGCCAGTCCAAAGCAAAATACTGAATTGTTTGTTGTTTATCTTTTTTCTGATGAAAAAAAAAAAAAAAAAACAGTGACCGGGCAACGAACAATTCATTAATTTGCTTTGGACTGGCTGGGGGGTTCTACGGGAGGGGCCCTGGCTGAGGTGAAATGGCCAGGTGCAGAAGGGAAGGGCCAGAGATGCGGGCTTATTTGAATTTTTTTTTTTTTTTAATTAAAACCCTTTCATAAGCCCTCTATCCTGGCGGTGGTGAGAGAACCACCAGGATTGAGGGTTTACCTGTCGGGTTGCTCCGTCTATTGGTGGGGAGCTGCACCTGCTGGAAACCGGGTCCAGCGTCCCATTGAACGACATGTAACACAGAATTTTGTTCTTTGTTTTCCTGGGGCTATGGGATTTTCCCATTCTCAGCCAGGGGCTCCATTTCCCTTGGAGCTGCATTTTTCCCATCCCATATCGGAGCACCCTATTTCTAGCAACCCCAGCCTTGTTGTGCAGCCCCCATCTAAACCCTTGCTCACCCAGCCCTCTAACCCTCTGTTTTTCCAACCTTATTCCTTAAAGCCCTTTAAACCCAAAACCCTCCCTGAATCTACGTACACCCCGTGTATGATCTACATCATTTCCCGTTTGAACAAAACTGCTTCTGCGAGGGTGGAAGCACCTTCTTAAACCCCACGTGCAATTCTATGTACAGGGCCCTGTGTACAGGGCCTGTCATTTTCTCCTCCCGATCAGTCACCTGATTAACACTCCTGTTCATGTGAGCTTCCATTCTGAACCCTGTCCTCCTGACGCAGGGGTTCGATTTCTTTTCGCTGACCATTTTCTTCTGAATTTCTCAGTTTACGACGAGTTCCTGATTCGATTTCTTTCTGCTGTCTATTTGGTACTCTTCTGAATTTCTCAGTTTACGATTTCCTGATTTGTTTTCTTTCCGCTGTTCAATTGGTATTCTTCTGATGATTGACATGCTTAGTTTAGACTTCAAACTTCGTATTGGAATTCCTATAAAAGCTTCCAAAAAAAAAAACTTCTGATATTTGAATTTTTTCCTATAAACGTTCTTAAAAATATTCTTGAAATATTTTCCTATCAAAGCTTCTAAGAAATTTCTGATTCTACAACTTGAAAGGCTTCAAAAAAAACTTCTGTTTCTCGAAACATTTTCCTATAAAACCTTCTAAAAATATTCTCGAAATATTTTCCTATAAAAGCTTCTAAGAAATTTTCGAAAAGATTTTTCAAATAAATCCCCAGAGAAGCTCTATAAAATTTCTGATTCTTTATAACCGCAAGTCTGGTTCTGGAGATCTCAAATAATTCTGATTTTGATCAAGGAAGGAGGGGGGAAATTAAAAAGGGGAAGGTGGGAGGAGAGGTGGCCTTCAATCAGAGGATGGATGTCGGTGAAGGTGAGTAGGTCAGGAGGACGAGGCTGGGATGACATGGGCCGGTGCTGGAGCTTGGCTCTGTGACCCAGGGGGGAGCTTGAGGCCCATGGAATTATGCCGGAGGTGGAAGGTATAACCAGATCGTCCAACACAAGCGGCGCCGGGGTTCTGACCCTGTAACCTGTGTAGGGGTTAGTCGCTATGGGAATTGTCGAGGGAGGAAGGCACTTCCTATCCGACAGAACTAGGTTGGTCGGTACTGGGGAAGGTTGCGGTGCCCTGTTGCCCATGCAGAAGGGGGTATGAGACCAACTGTGTTCTGGTTCGAGGACCGAAAGTCGAGACCGACGGCTCCTTTGTTGAGGGGGGGATTTTAGGTTCAACTTGGTTGGTATTTAGTTTTGACCTTCCCCCCCTCTTTCTTTCCTTTCACAGATGACTGTTCGGGGGTCGTAAGAATGCTTTTGGGCTCTTGGGATCCCTAGCAACTCCTCTTAGGTGATTTTTGACGCTGATTTTCGTCGACTACACTTTGAAGATTATGCAGCTCTACTCCGCGAAGAAAGTGCCGAAGCTGAGAGAAATCTGTGAGAAAGAGGGATTAAGTCCACGAAGAAGGATGAAATGGTTATGGAGCTCGTGAGAAGACAAACAGACCGCGCCTACGGGAATCTTTTCGATGGACAGGAAAAGACTCCGACAGAGAAAAGGAAGACTCCTGAAGCGAATGAAGAAGACAGGACACCACCAGAGATAATCAAGCCAGCGGTCAACACAAGGGGAAAGACGAAGATGTTCAATCCACCCAGGAGTATCATCAGATCGCCACCAAGGGATCCGGATGCTGCGGCTAGTTGACTATCGAAGTCACCGTCACGGGACGAGCTATGGAGAGCACTGAGAGACCTTATGGATACGAGACAGGCTCTCAGAGGACAAGG
>BFEA01000030.1:4511665-4528879 GCA_003427395.1 Chara braunii
TCCTGATGAGTCCGCAAAGTGGGCGGACGAAACCGGTCGGAGGATCTGCTATGTCAAACTTTTGGGAGTACATGTTTGGTGATGTTTTGAGCAACCGAGTATGGAGTATGAATGGTGGAGTTTTGCTTTGCTTTTCATCTTTGTCTGAAGTGTGAACTGTGGAGTCTTACTTTGCTCTTCTTCCTTCTTTGTTTGCTCTCGCACCGTCGTGTCTCCCGACAGACTGTCGTCGCAGTCTGCCCTGTGGCCGCTCGATGCCAGAACGACGCTGGTTGGAGCTGGGGTGTTACCATGTGACCTGTGATGCAGGAGCATGGGGCCTGGTAGAGAGATCTGGGGATGCTTAGGGGTGGGCATCCTACGGAACAGCTAAGGTTGCTGCTGGGATGACGCTGGTAGGAGCTGGGGCGAGTTGTGTCACCCTGTAACCTAGCAGGATGTGGGGTGTGAGACCTGGAAGAGCTCGGCAGGGAGTAGGACAGTGTTGAAAGGCCTCGGAAGGGGCGTTAGGGATTCCAAGGGTTTCTGAGCATTTGTAGGACCCACCAGGTCTTCTTCTATGTTTGTAATTACGAATTTTTACGTAGTTAAATCCAATTCTCAAAAAAGGGGGTAGTCTGTTCTGTCTTTAAACTGTCTTCTGGATCCTGGGGTTTCCTGGCAATCTCTTCTAGGTAGTTTCAAGGCTGTAGTACTCGGTGACCTAAGGCTGTTCGACGCCAGAACGACGCTGGCTGGTGCTGGGGTGTTGCCCTGTAACCTGTTGATGCAGGGGCATGAGGCCTGGTAGAGAGATTTGGGGGTGCTTTGGGGGGGCATCCCACGGGACAACCAAGGGTTGCTGCTGAGATGACGTTGGCCGGAGCTGGAGTGAGTTGTGTTGCCCTGTAAACCAGCAGGATGGGGGGTGTGAGGCCTGGAAGCTCGGCAGGGAATACGACAGTGTTGGAGATCCTTGGAAGGATCTGTTAGGGATTTTGCGGGATTGGGGGCTTTTTTAGGACTTTTGCAGTCTATTCCCGTACCTTTTTCTGAGTAACGGGAAGGAAAGGGATCGAGAGAGAAAGGTATAACGCGTCCTGCTAGCGAAGGGGCTAGCTGGTAGGACAAAAATAGGGCGTAGCAGCAGGTGAGATATTGGTTGTGCTGCAGTAAGTCTTGCCGGAGTGGGGTGAGGAGGACTGTTGGTGGATTCCCGAGTCTTCTTTTGCTTTTTGTTTATCTCTGAAGTCCCTTACAAAAAAGCTCTGAAGTAGCTCTAAATTCTTTCAATTCTTTCAATTGAACTCTCTCAGTATATCCTTAGGTTCATTGTCATGAAATTTTCTGATGGTTTTTCTGAACGTACTCATGGGACGCTGGGCCCGATTCCCAGCTTGTGCCAATTCGAGAGGATATGGTTGTATCTATGGGACGCTGGACCCGGTTTCCAGCAGGTGCTGCTCCCCACCAATAGATGGAGCACGTGTTTCAAAAAAAAAANTGTATCTATGGGACGCTGGACCCGGTTTCCAGCAGGTGCTGCTCCCCACCAATAGATGGAGCACGTGTTTCAAAAAAAAAAAAAAAAAAAAAAAGGGGTCTGATCCCATACCCTTGAGTGTCGAGTCGACTCCGCCCTCATTGTGGTCCTCAGCCTCCCCAGGTTCCTCCAGGTTTATTTGAACGATGCAGGCTTATTTGAACGATGATGCACTTGCATCTTTTTTGGGGGGGGTAACTTCGGCGCAGTCATGAAAGCAGCTAAAAAATGCACTTCAGGCAATCCCACGAACACAACACACCCCCATGTGACCCCACCGGACCCGAAACCTAGGTTGTATACATTGACGATTACCGACCCTCAGGTGCGTTTTCAAACTCGAACCCTGGCTGCGCCTTAGTTTTCTCCTTTTGTTTTCTTAGTCTTTTGCCAGCTTGTATCATTTTCCCAGTATATGCATATTGCCACTTTACAGAGTCTGCACTGGACAAGCTCATTGATAGTTTCCCCCTCCATTGGTACATCATACTTCGGAAGGGTCTTTGCTTGGAAGAAGGGGACTGGGAACTAGGGTTTTTTTTTTTTTTCTAACCTCGCCATGGAAAACAAATAGGGCATGTGCACTTGGTAGACCAAAAAGAAGTGTTGATCGAAGGTTTTTTCCGTCCAGGAAAACAGTCAAGTACGTGAGAGCCGACAAACTTTCATCTAGAGGGAGAAAAAGGAAGTCTATCGTGCCAGAGTGATTGAAGAGGGGAGGGGTTGGAGAGCTTACCAGCCAATGACCCCAACTGAGGACCTCCCCTTCGATCCCGACGAGTGGCGTTGGTCCCAGAAAGACCCGACAAACTCAAGAAGGAAGGGAAAGGCGACGACAATAGTGCTGGCCAATTTAAAAACTAAGTCAGTATACCGAATGCTCAGATCTAAACGCAGACTGCGCGTCGAAGTAAGAGATAGATGGCATCGTCATCTCAACGTAGACTGTGGCCTGCTCAAACCCATAAGGTGCTTCGGAGAATATGGAAAGAGGCTGGCAAAAATTTATGCCCTGCAGTGGCAAATTACGCACCGGTGCCCGCCGACCAACAATTGGCTGATAGAGCACATACAATTGGAGCAACACTGCAACAGGGGCAGGCACTACCATGGTCCCATAGATGCTTCCACTGCTACCCCGAAAAAAAGCGCCCTGAGACGATAGAGGACATTTTTCTTAAGAGCCCCGTTGCCGTATTACTATGGAGGTGGTGGGACAAGATTTGGCGGCACATGGTGTCGGGCTCATTATGGCCATGGGACTGGAGGGTCATACTTCTGGGACATTACCCCCAGATTCGAGGGAACACATTCGAATAGAACATGTTTTGCCTGGGTAGACGCACCTGTGATAAGCCAGGATCCGTACTCAGCGGCTTCCCGTACCCTTAAAGGGAAAATCCCACGTAAGCCTCGAAGTGCGGGTTCTAGGTGATCAGAAAGAGAGGGTTTTTTTTTTTTTTTTTTTTTTTTTTTTTTTTTTTTCTTTTCTTTTTTTTTTTCCTTCTTGAAAAGAGAAGGGGGACGGAACATGAACTTATTTTTCTTTTTCCATAATTGCCCATGATGACCTTTTGCGCGGTCGGTTAGCGACCACGCCGATAAATCCGAGAAACGGTTAGGAATTAGAGTGGGTGGGAATTTTGATTTCTGCTCGCGTGACTATTTTTCGAACTTTTGCACGTCGCGTAAACCCGTTCCCCCACTTGGCATCCCCACACCATTTTCCCTTCTTGCCGCACACTCCCTGCTTGCATGCCTGTTTATCTTCCCTCGAACGAAGTCCGATCCTCTCCTTACCCATCATCGCGAGCGATTGGCTGACATAGTCGAATCGATGTGGTGAAAGCAGGAAGCGCGCACCACTTGAACGACCACCCCAATCACATAGAACGCTCAACTCGCATCCTTCGCTCTTTCTGGAACCTTGACACTTCTTCTGTCATGCTCATCTACAGCCCGTGCTGCCCACATCTCGCGCTGACACCCCGCCGCCTTCCGCGCTATAAATTCTTGCAGCCCCTTCCTCTCACTCTCTTTGATCTCGGCTGCAATGCTTTGCGAGCTATGCGCGAGGTCCGTGACGTCGAATAGGCTTGACAAGCCCAAGTGACGGGCGGAGTGACGGCGTGGGACGGGCTTAGCGATAGACTTGGGGTAAGATGGTCGGAGGAACAGAGCGGTGGTGGAGATCGGATGCCGGCAGCGGCAGCCTGCAGGGACTTGTGGTTATGGTTTTCGGTGGTTCTGATGGACTGGGGGTTGGGCCCACGACGACCAACCATGTAAGGAATTTTGTATACCGAAGAACTCGCTTTTATCTTAATTGTTGCTTTGTCCAAGTGTGTTGTGTGCAAGGTTCTGAAGTAGGGGTATTTAGTTGAATGCATGTTGTGGTATGAAAGTCTATGGTTGTTGAATGTCTCATTATCCAGGGGAGCTGAATGAGTATGTGTATGGGTGCTTAGAGGCGCATTTGTGGGGATTCTTGAGTGTCGACTGTCTGTATAGATGCATGAGTGTGTTGGACCTTCTTCCCTTCCCCGGCCTCTTTTTCGATCCCCACGCCGCTCGTACGCATGGGATTGGTGCCAACCTCGCCCCTTTCTCTACGCCTTCGTGCACATAGGAGATCCGGAACACTCGATAACCGGGGAGATCAGTTGCTCGCTTCTCCACGACGAGGCTGATATGTCTGCGACTCGACAGGACCCCGGACCCCGGACCCCTGACCCAACATTCAGGTTGACGACGAGAGAGAGAGAGAGGGGAAGGTGGGTTTTATTGAGCTTTGCATAGAGCCAGCGTTCATCTCGGCGAATGTGAGCGCGGGTCCCTACCCACGGTCAACATTCGTATCGGTCCATCACAGCGTGTTGCCGACCTTCCCCATTGCAAACAACGATAGCGTGTACTGAGACGCGGACGTGCGGAGCGCTCTGCGACGAACCGAGCAGATTCACCTGCATAACCCGTCCAGGGACTGCCACATCGAAGGGAGTGGGTTTGTGTTGATTGATCGGTTCTCTTCCCCTCCCCTGATATTGTCCTATACCGATCTGACTGTGTTGCCCTGGTCCACGGCCCACACCACATGGCGGCCTCGCCGCCTCGGTTTAGCTGCTGCTGGTGTCGCCAGGGGGATTCGTGTTCCTGGTGATGACTGGTCCTGGGATACGAAGGTGCGGCTTGATTCCTAGAACTCTCTCGCAACATGGGCACGCTCCCGACTAACTTTCAAACCAGGGTTCCCTCAGCCCGCCCAGCTCGACGAATCTGACACCGAGGCCTGAAAATTTCCTATTCCAGAATGACCGCCCCAAGGTTTGTGCAAACCAGGCGCAACAGGGAGCGAAAAAACTCCGCTCCCTCGTTTTTTTTTCCTTTTTTCGTTTGTTTCTCTTTTTGGGTTTTTGTTGATGGTTGCTCTGGAATGATCTTTCTCTTCGTCCCTTGCCCTCGACAACGGCTCGAACCCTAGAAGGCAACCGTCTGCCCGAAACAAGAATCCCCCATTTCGCCCCGGCGATTCAACCCCACGGACAAAAAATCCTCGGTTACACCCCCAACTACTCTGATCGGCGCTCGGGGAACGGAACTGCACGCCGGGTGTGAGGTTGCGCATCACACGCCGTCATGTGGGTAACATGTGGAGAAGGTGTATTATCGAAATAGAGGGAGCAAGGGTGGAAGATTGGGAGGTCACGAAGCAACTACGACTGCTAGTACAGTATGAGATTACCGCCCAGTGGCGGGCTGCTAAGGAAAAGTTAAACCAAGTATACAGCAGGGGTGATATCAATAGAATCATCTCTCAGTTCTGTGAGGACTGGTTGGGAGGGAAGAGGGAGGGCTGGGTGGCAAAGGTGAGGTGAGTTGGGCAGGAGACGAGCAAGAACAACGACAGGTCCAGTAACAGGAACACCAACGAGAACATCAATAGGAGAAGACGATGGACGTCAAGGGGGGCAACAGGCAGAGATTGAAAGGGATTACCAACTATATTTTCATGAGTGGACAAAGGTCGACCCTAGGAAACCGTTACGACCAGCCCAGGAATTTGCTAACCCCTTCCCCCCCCATCCGCCGTCTCTAGAGGAAAGTCTATGGGACATTACCTGAGTGATTGTCTCGGGACTACGTAAGTACCCAAGCGCTACCTGGCTCATCTGGTTCATCTGATTTATATGGGTCATCTGACCGAAGGTTACCTGATCTGCTCCATCTATAGTGAAGTCGAGTATCTTCCAGGAATTCCGAAGGACTTCTGAAGAAAAAAAAAAAGACACTGAAGCATTAAAAAGAAAGTTGGGCGGAACTTGAACCCAGTTCCCAGCGCATATACGAGGAAAGCACAGTGAGAATTTGGGGTCAGGCGAGGAGATGGAAAAAGGACCCTAATTGGTGCTCCCAAGTGGCTTCTTCCGATTTTCTGAGCCAGACCACATGTCAGGAGAGGGGCAAAATGTTGGATCTGGTTTCCAGCAACGTGGTCTTTCTCAGACGGTCATATGATTATGGTCTTCTCATTTTCACCTCATTTTTACCTATGTATTTCCAAAGGACGCTGAGCTTGATTCTCAACAAAAAATAATGTATCAAATTATTAATTGTGGGACGCTGGATCCGGTTTCCAGCAGGTGTCGTTCCCCACCAATAGACGGAGCAGCCCGACAGGTAAACCCTCAATTCTGACGGTTCTCTTACTACCGCTGGGATAGAGGGCTTACATAAGGGCTCTTAAAAAAAATAATAATAAAAAATTGCCCGAGGGCATACTCACATGTCGCCAACTATCCTGGTAGTCTCGGATCCAAATTAGAGCCCGAACAGGATGTACCTGACCGCAATCACGTCCAAAGCTTGGTCTAGAAAAGCCTTGCTTGAGTGTGCTTTTAATGCTGGTTTGATTCACGGTTGAAGACGATACTGCGGAGACAGTCCTCCCCTGTCTGCTTCTTGTTTTCTTCCTGTCAACAGAAACCATAACCATTCTACCACTTTCTTTCTTTCTGTCTCAAGTGTCATCTTGTCAAAATGGAGTTATGTTTCTCATTGGTCGAAATTGCGCTTCGTTGAAAAACCCAAAACAATGCCCAAAAATTATCTCGTGAGGTCCGGCGAAAAGCCCAAGAAAATGCACAAAATTATCTCGTGACTTGTGAGGGTCCAAAGTTTTCAGGTACATCCGACGACTTTTGTATTTTAGGGAGAGGGTCTGGTATAGGGTCTCACCTTGTTAAACTTTTGAGCCTAGGTCGACCCCACTGCGGCTTCCAGTTGGCTCGACTCCGCCCACGCTCATGCTCAAGGCGCGAAACTATTCATCACAGGGTCAACCCCACCTAGTGCTTTGAGATGTATGGGGATGAACCATCGACCAAGAGAGCTTTGACATTGGGGATGTAGCTCAGCCATCGCGCAAAGTGGTAGTCTCATTGAACCTTCGCAAGCGCAATTTTCTTGATGCTACTTAGTTGTGTTTTGCAGGCAATTGTTTTTTCCAATACTCAAGCAGTTCAGGGAATTCGTTGAGTCTTGTCTTCCATTATGCGTAGGCTAAGCGTGATCGTTAGGCCACACATCCTTTTCCTAACATTGCAGTCTTATGGCTACATCAGGGTGTGGTCACGCCGTCCTCCCCCTTAGCCTCTCTATGCACTTAGCAATTCATGCATTCCATTCACGACTTTTTGTGTCTTCCCCTTAGTCTTTTCAGGGTTTCAGTCGGCACACAAAATGACTATGCCATGCTTCAACCATTTCCAACTTTACTTTTCATTCCCATTCGCATCCAAAGTTACTTGCACACAAGGTCTCATTCATAGGTTGAGTTTACAACTTTACGTCAACAACTACTTAACCCTCGATCTCCCCCCTTTTCCTTTGCCGCCTGGCATATTCGAGCGCAGCCCAACTCAAGGTTTCTCAAGGCTACTCACCTCCTCTATCTTTTGGTGTTAAAGTGTCAGTCTTGATGAAGCTCTCCCTCTCCTTGCACATGTGTTGTCCCAGCTATGACTTTCTTCTTCCTCAAACCCTCATCTCCTTCCTTCCTCAGTCTCTCACACTCTACGGCAAGCTCCCACCCCCAAGGCTATGGAGTCCTCCCCTCTAGGAGGGCTAAATGGGTTCCTACAAACCTGTCTCTCTCTCCCACAGCCTAGGGGCTATGGCGGATCACCTCCTTGGGTCAGCACCACTCTCAACAGCCTCACTGACCACTCTCTCTAGTCTACAGTTCCCTCCAAGCCTCCAAACTGGCAGCGGTTCCCCTCCTCTCACTCCAAAAGAGTGTAGTGTTCACATGAGCTCACTTGGATATCATAAGCTCTCCTCATGCAAATGTGAGTGTGGCGGACTGCTCCCTCAACTTATGTAGGCTGAAACCAATACTCCGGCCAGCCCATGAGCCTCCTCATGTGCCCCAAGGTGAACCGAGGTACCCCATGACCAATTTTTACCATTAGGCCTCTCCGGGAGCATATGAGTCTTTTTTTGGTCAGGTCCATACAGTCCGAGTGGTTGATACCAACTCGACCTACCTCTAGAGTCTCCTCACGCCTGTTTTTCATTTTCAAAAGTTACCCTCTTAAGTCCAAATACCCAAGGGGCAGCCTCACTTGAAAGAAAAAAACCTTGTGGATCTTTTTCTCGATTTTCTCTGATTTTACCCCATTTTGAGTAGGCCGGGGTATTTTCCTATGCCTCAATGCTATCTCAGCCTTGGATCTGGCTGAGATCCAAGGCCAACAATACTCTGAGCTACCTTAAGTGATTCTTGCTTCAATTTTGAGCCCCAAGGCTCACTTTTTCATTTTTTTGTGTATCTAACCCTCTTCTTGGACCAAATGCATAATTTCGTTTTTTTCCCTCTTTTGTTTCTTTCCATTTTGGGCTACCAAGTTGGTCATTTGAGTTGGCCCCACAAATAACGGCTATATCCTCTCCTCCATGGATTTGGATCTTATATCCATGGCCCAAAAGAAAACCGGCTTATTCCTTTTTGCTTTTTCTCTCATTTTTGTCCTTTTAATTAAAATATTGCCGAGATAATGCCCCAAGGGTCTTATCTCTGCAATCCAGATTACCCTCCAACAAATCTGGAGGGATGAGGTCACAGTAGGGACCTGCCAATCCCTACTGTGCCAGTCCCAACTGGCCGACACATCCTCATCCACCTTTTTTTCCCCTTTTGTCTCATTTTCCCCCCTTTTTCTCTCATTTTTCTCTTTTTTTAATTTAATGTCTCGTGTGAAAAGTGTCAAGCAGTTGTGAACTTCTTTTCTAGGCGCCAGACCTTCATCTATGGCCAGATTCAGACCCAGCAGTTGGCCGTTACATCTCGGACTGCAATAATGAAGCCCCCACACTCATGGGGGCTCCATTTTGTCTCCGTTAATCTCAAATTTGAGCCCCCTTTGCTCCAATTTTTTCTCGGCAGCCTATTTTCTGCATTGAGCCCCTTGGGGCTTTATTTTCTTATACCTTACTAGTCCGAGATATCTCAGACTCCTGGGCAGTCCTTTTTTTTTTTTTTTTTTTTTTTTGAAAAGAAATACCCCAACCAGTGTTAGTGTTGCTGATAAGACCAAACACCACTAACCCTTGAGGAGAGACTCCATCTATTGGTGGGAAGCATCACCTGCTGGAAAACGGGTTCAGCGTTTGGGTAGTCCTCCCATCACCATTTTCCTCTCTTTTGTGCCCCCTAGCACCCTCTCCTTTGATCCATTCAACTCTTGCACCAATAGTGACTAATATTTTTCACCGTCAAGATTTTGATCTTGATGGTGCCACTTGCTTTGCGCGTCCATCCTTCACGCGTGTCTGCGATCCTTCTTGGGACACTCAAGTCCCCGCCACTCACCCCGTACTAGTTCCATTTTCTAGTCTCACCGGTGACACCGCCGCTGCATGACCCAATTTTCAACTATTTTTATTTGGGCCCATCTAGCCCCCGATGTTGTCTCTGGTGCCGTCCCATTTTTAATTGGGACTTCTCTAGTCCACGACAGTGTCAATCTCCCCCTCTTATGTGCCTCAAGTGCCATGATTATTTTCGACCGCGAGATCCACCATCTCGCGGCCGCCATTTACCGTCTCGATTTGCCCCAAGCCCAAGACACTCTTCTCTTGTGTCTTGGGTGCCAAGGTCAATTTTCTCTTAGTCTGGGCAACGCTTTGCAGTCTGTTATTTCTCGGACTGCCATAATGGGCATTTTCCTAGTCCTATTGCCCCACAACTTGCCCCAAACTGAAACAAAGCGAAACGGTCAATTTTCAAGTGCATCCGGGTTCAATGTTGGCTCCGGATGTACCTAAAACATGTATTTTCCTCCCCTCATGCAATCCGTTGTATCTCGGTTGTATAAGGCCTTGATTTTCTTGGATTTTCTATGCAAAATCAAAAGAAAATGAAGATAATTTGTAACCCACACATCCCAGGATGCATCTGGTCACGGATGCACCTCCCAAGCGGCCTTTTTTTATCGTTAGTACCCTTTTTTTTTTTTTTTTTTTCTYTTTTWTTTTCACTCCAAATTTGAACAGTAAGGACTTGACAGTTTGTGCTTGTGTCAGTCCCTACTGACAGCCAACTCACTTGCTTCCTCTCACTTCTTTTATCTTATTCTCCCTTATTTTTCCCCCCTTTTTCTTTTCTTTTTTTCTTTTTCTAGCATGTCAAGTGTCAACTAGTTGTTGAGAATGTTCCTAGGCCCTACCTCTTGGTTTTAGCCCTTCCTATGCCCAAGATGCAGTCTGTTATTTCTCAGGTTGCAACCGAGGTTCCCTCATGCTCATGGGAGCCTCCTTTTCCTCCACTTGTGGCCCCTCCTACTCCAATTTTCTTCCGGAGGCCTATTTTTCACATGAAGTCTCTCTTAGGCTCCATTTTTTTCAAGGTGGCTGATCCGAGATATTTCGGATTGCTGCCATGCCTCTTCCCTCACGTTTCTTTACGTTTTTGTCTCTTTTGGTCCTCTCGTTTACTTCCACTAGTGCTTGCATTTCTGATGCTAATATTCCTAGTCTAGATCTCGATCTTGACAGCGCACTTCGCTTTGAATATTTCTTTTCTCATGACCCTTCACATCTTTTCCTTTGGACATCACAAGTCCCCACCACTTGTCCTGCGTTAGTCCTTGACACTTGTCCCACCGGTGGTCCCATCGACACTTGTCTCACGCTCGTCCCCGACACGTGTCCCTCCGGTAGTCCCGCGGGCACTTATCCCACGCTAGTCCCCGACACTTGTACCAAAGTATCGCTATTTTTACTTAGTCTCATGCGGTCCCCGACACGGCTCCCCATGGTTTCCCGGTTTCTCTCGACGTTCCTCAAGCCATGGTGACCCTATTTTCTTGTCTCTTCCCATGCCCCTTGCGTGCCGGTCTTTTCGGCCATGGGACCTCTAATCCCGAGGTCCTCGTTAGTTGTTGCGGGGCAGCCCCCATGCTAGGGCCTTTCTTTTCTAGCGTCCTGCGACCGTCAAGGCTCTCATTGTCATGGTCCCGATATTTCTTTGTGGTCCGCCGCGTCCCCTTGGTTGGCTTATGGCTCTTTGACCTTTCTGATGCCGAATTCAGTTGGCGTCCTCGGCCACATGCTTAGTTCTCATGTGCCCAAGTTCCGGTACTATTTTCTCGACGTCGTTGGTCCTCTTCATCCTGCAGCACTCGACCCAGACATCATTTTTTTATCGGCGGTCCTCCTTTCGAGGAGGGCCGCCTTTACTTGTCTCTTGCGGCCTTTTGCCGCTTGTCATTCTATTGGTCTATTCTTGGCCTAGTGGTTTCGTCCGCCCAGGGCATCCTCTAGGCCCCTAGGCGCCAACACTCATGCCTCAACCCTCCATGCTTCCTATTTCTTTTGCCTCCTGGTTTCTCTGTCGTGCACATTTCCGCTGTATATCATCTCTCAAGGGTCAGGACTTGTTTCGGGACCCACAGGTCCCGACACCAGATGCAAGACCCTCTCGCTTAAAAATAAAAGAAGTGGGATGTATCTGGACTGAATGCAGTCCCAACAGATCCAAAAGGGTCCATCGTTTCGAAATGATGGGCCATCAGAATAATTTTTTTGGTTTTTTTCTTTTTAGGGTTTCTTAACAAAGCCCCGCGTCGACCAGCAGACGATTTTACGCAGGGCAACGCTATTCTGCGTTGACTCATGCACGTGAGACCTCTCTGACGGCATAGTGGGAGCCACATGGGGAATTAGGGCATTTGGGTGTTGGGCGGGACGATGGTTCCATAAGACCCTGACGGGCTCTCGACTATGGCTGACCTCAACTGGGTAACTGCGGTTTCCTTAGCTGGTCTTGTAGGGCGATGTGTCAATGTGGGGTAGACCACTGGGTGAGGTCCGGCGCGGCAGTGTACCAGATATGCAGCCAGATCGGGAGGGCGGTTGCTCCTCCGGTCATTAGATACGGGAGCGTTGCATCTCTCTTTGTGTCGATAGGAGAAAACATACGCCAAAAACAATGGGTTGGAGAGCAAACAGGGCAAAGAGAGTCGGAGCAAGTCAACGATGACCAACAAAGCCTCACTTGACTTTCGGATTGGGCTACTCTCTCGCGTCATGAATGTGACTGCGATTGTTGGAAAGGGCTATGTCGATGAGCTAACGATGCGATTAGTGATGCCGTTAATCATGCGGCGAATCTGGTTGGGATTGTGGGAGATTGTCACGAAGAATATTTTGCCGAATTGGTGGTCGTGCTGTTTTTGTTGCTGGTTGTCTGCGGTGATCTCCCCTTTGGCTTGCATGTGCGCTCGAGTTTCGTTTGCTCATTGCTCTTGCTGATCGACTACTGGCAAGCGGATTGGTGATGTTGGGCGTGACGTGTGAGTTTATTCATGCGGTGTATCTGGTTACCATTGTGGGAGGGGAACATCTGGATGAGTTATGGAGATCTTCTTCTTTGGCCGCTGGTAGAATCTGACTGGCCTGGCGTGATGAGCGCCGACTTGATGCGTTGTAACGCTTGACGACTTGAGCCGATGGCGCTCTAGCGGCAACAGTTCACATGCATGTGCGCACTTACGTTCGCATGTGTGCTGGCTCGTGCTTGCATGCGAACTCACTTCTTTCTTTGTAACACGTATATCTGGGCACCTGTTCTTCATGCATATACGGTGGAGGGATTGCGACCTTCAGTACCTCACAGTGATAGACGAGCGTTTTGCTTCGGGCCTTTTTGGTTTTGTGTTTTTCGTAGTTTTCTTTCCTTTTTGGTGGGCAGCAGTGCCGCAGCACGATAGATGAGCCATGGGAGGAGTTCAATAAAAAATATGTTGGATGGTTCTTGCATGACCTTAAGCTTCTGTTGCGTCTTGGCGAGATTTTGTTTTTGTCATAGCGGTAGCGTTTTGTTGGTTGTTGTCACTTGTTGAGTGGCGAACTTTTGGCCGTTTGTCGAGTCCCTTTCATTTTTTACTAGGGATATGGAAATTTTTCGATAGGACTGCTTTGTTTTGTTGCTTTTTCATGGGACCGTGGTTGGTCGTTGTCGACTCTTCTCTGTTCGAGTCTGTTGGTGAAGGATCTGGGCAAACAATTATATAGATGCTGACTCTGTACTAGTAGATTGAAGGATGATCTGATTCGATGGGTTGATTCGACTGGTTCTCATTGCATGATATAGATGATCGGATAATTCAACGGGTCGGCCATTTTTTTTGCCTTCAGCCAGTTTTGCCGAATGTGTTGTGGAGTCCCTTAGGGTTAGCAAGGTTTTCGCGTGGTTCTTGATTTTGTTCACAATATAATTACGGTTAATGGTTTTACAAGGGAGACGATGGTGTGAGTTTCCTTCTGCAGAGACCCCATCATGGTGGCCGGTGAGGTTGCCTAGGGAGTTGAAGCGAACAAGTGGAGTAGTATCCCCCATGTCGTGAGGAGGTGGGAGGGTTTGCGGGGTCTTGACCCCTGCCGTGCGGGAGGTGGGGTGTTATTGCGGGGTTGGCAGTATTTACCACCGTGTGGATCGTCTTTCTTCAATTGCTTTTGAGTCTTATTGTCATCTGATCTTTAGAGGTGGATCGGTGAGCACAGCCCCAGCCAGTGAGGCTTCATAATGGAGGGCAATGGAGTTTCGTGCGATAGCAGACAGTACAAATTGTTCAGTTTCCATAGTCGCTCAATGAGTTCGATAAAACAATTGCATGGATGAGGTCGGGTGTTCATACTCGCTTAGGCGTTAGGATGAGGGCTTCCCTTAGACAGTTCGTCCGTGGAACAGGAATGGTTAATGAGAGTGAGACTTACTACAATCTACGGTCGACCGCCCTAAGTTTCTTCTTCTTGACCAAATTTGTAACCTGCATTAGCAGATTTATTTTCGGTAGTTTCACGAATTAAACTAGAAGTTACTAAAGAACCATGCATAACACTAAATAAAAAGCCGCCATGGAACGAGGAACACTTGATGATAGTGAGACTTAGTACAGTCTATGGTCGGTGCTGGTAGGGCTCTTGTGTCGGTGAGGCTCTCTAAGGATTGGTTGGGTTTCCTGCCTCCTATGCTCGGTTCACTATCAACAAACAAGTAGTAATGATAACATGGTTCACTATCAAACAAACAAGTAATAATGACAAAAGAGATGGTTAATGGAAGACCCAAAATTCGGGATTTTTCGCGGCATCACCACGAACAATGTTCTCCAACATTTCGCGAACAAACAATGTAGGATCATAATACAAACATAAAAAAATCAAACAGGAAAAAAAAAAAAAAAAATCTCAAAAACACTATAAACCCTATTCGGAGTAACTTTCGGAGTTCACCAAATGATTCTTCGAATTCGGTGTTTTTGCCAACTTTTTTGTTATTGGTCCAAATACGTTGAAACTGAATACAGATATACCCTAAAGCATATAGATATTAGTATTATCACTTGATAATGGGCTTGGCCCTCTGATTATAGATACAGAACACGTTTGACCTACCGGTGTTGTTGCAACTCTTCTGGGCGAGAAGCTGGAGATGAGGACACGAGTGCATTTATCAAACGCCGACTTCCGGGAGAAAGACAACGGACTTCATACTGTAACTGGTGTTGCCCACTGTCGATGACAACGGGCTCCAAGTCGCGATCAGGGTTGTCCATGGTTGCTGATGTTCCTGCTTCGGGCGCGATGAGACTCAGGGCATTGTCCGTGAATTTTTCGACAGAATGCTGATTGCAATTTTACGGGCTAAATATTGGGGCTGGTATCTAGGTCTGATGTCGTTTTGCTACCGTTTATGGTTGCTTATGTAGTGTTGTTTTTGAGGTTGGAAGTGTTAATCAGTGTTAGCATGACAGCTAGGACACGGGTACATCTATAAAACGCCGACTTCCGGGAGAAAGACAACGAACTTCATACTGTAATCGGTACCGCCCACTATCGATGACAACGGGCTTCAAGCCGCGATCAGGGTTGTCCATGGTTGCTAATGTTCCTGCTTCGGGCGTGATGAGACCCAGGGTATTGTCCGTGAGTTTTTCGACAGAATGTTGATTGCAATCTTACTGGCTAATATTGGGGTTGGCATCTAGGGTTTGATGTTGTTTTGCTACCTTTTATGGTTGCTTATGTTGTGTTGTTCTTTCTGTTTTGAGGTTGGGAGTATTAATCAGTGTTAGCATGACAGTTTTGGTTTGAAGACTTAGAAAGTAGATACGTGGGTAGATAGAGATAGAGCAATTGATGAATTTAGATAGCAGTTGGTGCTTGGAATCGCTGGTGGCAGTCGACTGATTGAGGGATACTAATTGGAATATTGGAAAATGAAAATAGAGATGGTGTTTTTAAAACGAATTGTAATTGTGAGCAATTACTAGGTATTGGGGATGGTACTCTGATTAGTTGGTTTGCAGGTTAATGGTATTAGGATTGAACTTTTGAATTGTGCCTGGTTCTTAATGGTTGGTTACCGGTAGCTAGGGTTCTGAGTGATCTTAAATTGTGCTTGTTTCCCAATGATTGGGTAGTAGTAGTTAGGGTTTGAGTACTTTTCGATTGGTTTTGACTTGCTTGGTGGTAGCTGGGGTTCGAGTCGTTTTCATTGGATTTTGGTTGCAATCGAGGATGGGATTGACCATGGGGAGGAGCTTGAGGCCATTGGAGCTATGCCGAGGGTGGAAGGCATAACCACCTCTTTCAACGTAGCTGATGCTGGGGCAGTGACCCTGTAAGCCGGTAGGGGGGTTGGCAGCTAAGGAAGTTGTCAAGGGAGGAAGACACTTCCTGTCCGTCAGAAGACAGTTAGTTCGGTGCTGGGGCAGTTTGTGTTGCCTTGTAACCCTAGCAAGGGGGGTGTGAGAACTGGCGACTTCTGGTACGAGGACTGAAAGCTTGAGTGGCTGTTGCTCGCCTGTAGTGAGGGTCTGATTTGGATTGGTGAAGGGTTCAGCTCTGATTTTCGTTTCTCCATTTTTTCTAAATCTCTTGGAATTCTTCTCATTTTTTCAAAAAAAGAGGTGAGTGGGATAAGTAGATGGTGGGATTTCAGGCGTCCTATTAGTGAAGGGGCTAGCTAGTAGGATGGAAATAGGGTATAGCAGCAGTGGAGATGGTGGCTCTGCTACAGTAAGTCTTGTCGGAGAGAGGAAAGAGGATTGATGGGGGTATCTGAGTTTGTTTTCTGAATTGTGCATATGTTTTTGTTTCTTAGAAAAAACAGAGAATGCTTTAGGATTCTGGGGACTTCTAGCAACTCGCTTTAGGCTGTTTAATACTGGTGCATTCATGGATCTGAGGTTGTTCGATGCCAGAACGACGCTGGCCGGTGCTGGGGTGTTGCCCTATAACCTGCTGCTTGTAGGAGCGTGAGGCCTGGTAGAGAGATCTGGGCATGCTTTGGGGGGGCATCCCAAGGGACAACCAAGGGTTGCTGTTGGGACGACGCTGGCCGGCGCTGGCCGGAGCTGGGGCGAGTCGTGTTGCTCTATAACCTAGTCGGGTGGGGGTGTGAGGCCTGGGAGAGCTCGACAGGGAATAAGATAGTGTTGTACAGTTTTAGAGTGTTTTGTTTGGGAGTCTAGGGATTCTAAGCATTCGACCTCTCCTGAATTCTCTTGAGCTTGTTCAAAAAAGAAAAGATGGTGGGTTATCACGCGTCCTACCTGTGAGGGGGCTAGCTGGTAGGATGGGAGTATGGTATAGCAGCAGCAGAGATGGTGGCTCCGCTGCAGTCAGTCTTGCCGGAGTGAGGAAAAGTGGATTGTTGGGGGTTCTTCTGAGCCGTTTCTGAATTTTGCTTAATCATGAAGTTGTCGTAGACATGTCTGAAGGAGCTCCAAATTCTCTGAGCCAAAGCCGGGTAATGGCCCCGGTATCTCAATTTTCAAAACTCCATTCTTATGCCAACTAGTTTTTTCTAGTAGGTTCCTAGTCCCATTTTCATGAAATTTTCTGACGAGCCTTCTGAACGTGCTCGTTATGGGACGCTGGGCCCGGTTCCCAGTTTGTGCCAATTTGTGAGGATATGGTTGTATCTATGGGACGCTGGACCCGGTTTCCAGCAGGTGCTGCTCCCCACCAATAGATGGAGCTTGTATTAAAAAAAAAAAAGAAAAAAAAAAGGATTGGTCGGGAGTGCCTTTCCCAGCCCTGTATGGCTGCGATTCATATGTAAGGGACGCTGGACCCGTTTTCCAGCATATAATGGAAATGATGAATTGACTGGAAAAAAAAAA
>BFEA01000030.1:4572688-4582798 GCA_003427395.1 Chara braunii
TTTTTTTTTTCACGAAACAGCTCCATCTATTGGTGGGGAGCAACACCTGCTGGAAACCGGGTCCAGCGTCCCATAGATACAAACATTACCTCACAAATTGGCACGAACTGGGAACCGGGCCCAGCGTCCCCTAACGAATACCTTCAGAAGATTCGTCACTAAAAACCTACTAGAAAAATTCAATTGGCCTAAGAATAGTTTTTGAAAATTAAGATACCGGGGCCATTACCCGGCTTTGACTCAGAGATATTGGAGCAACTTCAGACATGTCTACAAATGATTTAGAACAAATTTCAGGAACGACTCAAGAGAACACCCCATCACACCACTTTACCTCACTCCGGCAAGACTGACTGCAGCAGGGCCACCATCTCTGCTGCTGCTGTATCATACTCCCATCCTACCAGCTAGCCCCTCACTGGCATGATGCATGATAACCCACCCTCTGCTCCTACTCGCCTTATTCTCTATTTGAGGTTCCTAAGAGCTTTTTTTTTTCAGAAAAAGGTCAGACCCCCCAAACAATCCCCTGCTCCCCACTCCAGCAAGACTTACTGCAGCAGAGCCACCATCTCTGCTGTTGTTGTGCTCTATTCCCATCCTCCCCGCTAGCCCACTCACTAGTAGGACGCGTGATACCCCACCATCTTTTTTCCAAAAACTGCAATCGCAACAGTTCTGTCTTCGTCATCGAAAGGGAGGTTCTGGAAGACCAACAAGTGCAACAGTTCTGTCTTTGTCATCGAAGGGGAGGTCCTGGGTATGTTGTAATGAGGTCAGCTGACCGCGGCCGGTACCCATCGAGACTCCGCTCAATGCCAATCGCATCCGTTCTCAACCAACCCCATCCGAACCCCCTTCACCCTCCCCAACTCCGTCCTAGTAAAGGGTTCGAAGGACCATGTCCTTAGCACAAGCCAGACACAATCGTCATCCTGCAATCTCCTGCCCCCTCGGAGATTCCAGTTTCCGTCATTGAGAAGGTAAGCCAGCGCTGCCTGAGGTCAATCGCACCAGGATGATCCCTCATCAGCCGGTACCCATCCGGTAACTAAAGTTGCCCGATGCCAATCGCATCTAATGAAAGATCCCCCAACCGGTACCCCTCAAACGACCTGATTCAACCCTCTCTCCGTCCTCACAAAGAGTCATCTCGTGCCCTTTACCCGCCACCTTAAACAGATCCCCAAAACCCAACAGAACCTCCACTCACCTGTCCCCCCTTCGCCTCCCCAACTCCGTCCTAGTAAAGAGTTCGAAAGACCATGTCCTCAGCAAGAGCCAGACACAATCCTCACCCTGTAATCTCCTGCCCCCTCGGAAAATTCCAGTCTCCGTCATCGAGGGAGTGAGCCAGCACTGCCTGAGGTCAATCGCGCCAGAGTAAACCCTCATCAGCCGACACCCATCCGACAACCAAAGCTGCCCTACGCCAATCGCATCCAATGAAAGTTCCCCTAGCCGGTACCCCTCAGACAGCCCCGATACAACCCTCTCTCCGTCCTCGCAAAGAGTCATCTCGTGCCCTTGCCCTCCATCTTAGACAGATCCCCCAAAACTCAACCGAACCGCCCCATACGAATTTACAAAATTTGAAGCGAATTTAAGCCAGATATTTGGGACCACATGCAAATCACCATTCGACCAATACTATGAAATTCTCAGTTGATTTATTCGACAAAAAATGAAAACACTAATCCAGAAGTCCGTTGAGATGCAAAGGAGAATCAATTGATTTTGAAAATCCATAGGTAATACAAATAGGAAAAGAATCTGATATCCACCCGAACTTTTTACTCTGATTTTTAAAACCAGGGTTCAGGTCATAAGAAACACAAATAGGAAAAAGAATTTGATGTCCACCCGGACTTCGACTCTGATTTCCAGAACCAGGGTTCAGGAAATCGTTAAGACAGTAAGTAAGAAACTTACTAATCAGAAAAACTTGTCATATGAGCATCTAGAACTATGACGTAGAAAGGGTACATGGATAGCACAATTATTGAATTATCATTATTATTGAAAATAATAGCTCTGTAGAAGATAGAAAGTAGCAAAAAAACACAGAAAATCGCTTCGAGCAAGGAAATGGTCAACAAAAACCTGTTGATCATCTAAGAAAGAGCAAGATCATGTCAGACGATCAACCTAAAAAGACAAATGAAGAATCATGCAAGAAATCACTGGTTATTATTAGTAGGAGATTAGTGGGAGATCTCTTCAAAATCAACAAATCATATCCCTTCTTCCTCAAACCGCCGCTTACCTCTCTTACCTCCCACCCTTCAAACCCTACCCCTGCACCTTTGGGGGAGGAAGAATTCCCTTCCTCCCACTGCTAGCTTCTAGGCTCGAAGCAAACGCCAACACCAAAGGCATACGCGGCCGTCTTCGATTCTCGCAAAAATCGAAAACAGTGTGGCACCCCCTCGCCAAATCCGCTGACGAGTCGCCACAAGGAGTTCAACACCACCATAACTGTACGCTCACCATACTCTTACCTACGGTTGAGGAAAAGGGAAGGGTATCACCCACCACGTCATCTCTAGGGCCACTACTCCCACGTCGTTATTTCATCGCCAGCATTCATTCTCGTACACAGCGATGCCGCGATTCGCCCCTCAGTCCGCCAAGCAAAACCCCGCCGCCACGCAAAAACCCCTCCGCCACATGGACGACCAAACCCCATTTTTAATCCGTCGAACAGCGATGTCGTAATCCCACCCACGACGCTCCCTCCGATCAGCTGTGCTCCATAGCACCACGCTCATCGACTTCGTTATTAGGCGCCATGCTTCAATCGGTAGCCCAAGGCAAAAAACAACGCGCGTCAATTGTCATGGCCATCGTCATGAACCACTGCAGAAGTCGCTCCCCTAATCCCGTTGTCGTCTCGCCATATCCCATCGCTGTTCAATTCCTTTCCAATATCACCGACCGCAGTCGCCATACCCACCCGCTGCCGCTACCCGCCAACCTCTCTGGCATCGTGCCGTGTGAACGCGCCTAATCGAACCGGGCGTAGCGCTCCCGGCAGCGCTGCGCCCCCCTGTCAAGCACTAGTAAATATCTTCACTCTAGCTCCGTCACGCTTTCAGTTTGAAAATGTCAGTCCTGCAGTCCATGCGCGTAGGCTTTAGAGATTTTGTGCATGATATGATGATGCGCATGGACACTAAGATGCAAAATCGGCTAACGAATATGGAGAGGTTTTACAAAGGTGCAATGGAGGGAGTCAAGTTAGTAGCTCCAAAGAAGGAGGTAACCCGCCCGCATAGGGAGCCAGCGAAGATAAAATTTCTTATTTCTACAGTGGGAAAAAGGAAGAGAATTTCGATAACTGGGAGGCGAACGTTAATTCCCACATTCACCTCCAAAATATCCTACCTGAGGAGCAAGTCCTCATCGCCTTTCATGCCCTTAAAGACGAAGTGTCTAGCTTCGTCGTCGCTTGCCGCGATGCGCAATGTGACAATAATATGGTAGCGTACTACTAGATCACTCCCCTTATTGAATTCTTCAGGTTACTCCGCAAGCGGTTTGCAGACGTCACTAGGGGGATTAAAGTCTCTGATAAGCTGCAAACCATCCACTCACATCAGTGGAAGAGTGCTAGGGCACTCAAATGTGTTATGAATGAATTGGTTGCTGTCCCTGGGCATGGGGTCACTGAGAAACAGGTTGTACCACCTGTTTTTCATCCCCTGTTCTCTGCACGTGCTGTTTTTCATCCCCTGTTCTCTGAAACAACCTGTTTTTCATCCCCTGTTCTCTAACGCGCAAACCTTCTGCTTTCTGACTATGGGCCTAGGTCTTGAATTATGATTAAAACCACAGTATGCATAGTATAGTCCACAAGTCGGAAAGTCTAAGAGGCAGAACCCAGGTCTTGAATTATGATTTAAACTACAGTATGCATCGCAGGCCGAAAAATCCTGACGAGCTGAGTATAGTTTTGCAAGGCTGTGCGCCGGGTGACCTCGACGGACTGCGGGATTTGGGCAAACCGGTGTAGAAGCTGAGTTGGCGGGATGACGATCGTTGTGGTGTAGAGGTTGGTATGTGGTGACCGGGATCGCCACTACCAAGGTAAGGAAGGTGTATGTGAACAAGTGGTTGTATGACCTAGGGTCATAGTTAGAGAGTAGAAGGTTTGTGAGTTTTTGATCTTCGGTTCCTCCTCTTCTTATATTGGAAGCTAAGTTCACGACGGATTGTCGGTTCTGTTTCTCAGATCTATTTGTGTGCCTATAACTCCTCATTTCTCTTAGTCCTCTTCTTCGGTCAAGCTACGACTCCGTCTACCTCCTTCGACCTAATCTTTTTTTTTTTTTTTTTTTTCCCGTGAATGTTTGATAACTCCCTCGGCCCTATCAGCTCCTGAGATCCTGTCCTGCTCGTCTTATTGGATTCAATTGGATGTCGCGAGGATGAGTATCGTTGAATCTAAAGAGACCAGTGAGAATAGGCGATCTTATTTCGTCCCTCTCTCTGCTCCTCGGTATTCAATGGTTAATGTATGAGTGATCTCTCACACACATGTATCGATTGAGTTGTTACCCCGATGACGGGAACAAAGCAGAAATCTGAAGTGATCACTTCGATGTATGCTTAACTATTCGCACAAATGAAGAATGATTGTTTTATCGACTGATTACGCTTTGAATTGGTTTGCACGATGGGTGGAAGATAATTCATATTGTGGTGTCTAGTTGTTCTTCTGATCGAATAACCGATCGATTAGACATACGCGATCAACCTCGCCGATGCCATGTGGACTAGTTGCCCCGATCCAAGCGGGCGTCGACTTCCCGCATCCCCGCCTCGCCCGTTCCCTTGCATTGAGGAAAGGACACGTATATGTGAGTGGGACGTACGTGAAGTCATCGCTAAGATCGGTGGGCGCTACTATTTTCCTCCCTAAACGAGGTGTTTGGGGTTCGTAAGTGCTGGTTTTGTCATTATCGATACTCATTTTTCCTCGCACTCGTTGCTATTGCCTTTTAACGAGTCGATTGTCATCCCGTAGACGGCGGTGTTGCCTCATAATGTGACCTAAAAACACGCTGTGCAGCGATTGTTGCCGCACCGGGCGTTATCGGGAAAAGGGGTTCCACTACCAGACACATGGCGAGGACGAACACAAGGAACGAGCGACCAGGCTGAGGCCATGCACGTCGGATTCCGAACTCTATAGGGAATGGCGCCGGAACTTAATCCAAAAACGAGATCCCACATGTGTACCCCCGCCTTTCTGTTCGAAAAGATGACGAGTAGCCCGCATGGAGGTTCAAAGACACTTTTTGGATTATGAACGTTTGAAACCAGCATGCGCTATTTCCTTCCCGCTCGTCTATGGCCCTTCCTTACTAAAACTGGAACCACACGGGGGATTTCAGTTCCGTCTGTGTCCCCAAACTCAATTTCCCCCAAAATTCTTGGCACACCCATTTTGCTGTTCTTTCAGGGCCTGCCCCGCATAATTTATCACTCCGACCGGAAGACAGCACAGGGTGTGAGGTTGAACGTCACACTTGGTTGGTACACAGTACTGGCTTGGTAGAGACTTGCTGGTTGGTATGGATACCTGAGGTTAGGGTTAGGGTAGTATGAGAGTTCCGAGTAGATAAGCATTCTGAGAAGTCAGCATCAATCTCTAGCTTATTATCTCAATCATCCCGAAGTGTTCCTGAATCATCCCAAATTTTCATCAATCGTCAATGTACGCCAATTATAAGGGACGCTGGGCCGGGTTCCAAGCGCGTGCTGCTCCCCACGAATAGATTGGAGCATTTTGAATATAAAAAGAAGAAGAAAAAGGTAATGGAAGTCCGAAGTCCGTTGAGTGTCCTGGGCAGGGTCTTTTTTTGGGGCAGCCTCTGTATCTGCCGCCCCAGGGTTGGGGGGAAGAGGATTGCCCCTGCCTACAACTAATGTCCTCAATGTTGTTTACGTATGGGACGCTGACCCGGTTGTCAGCAGGTGGCGGTCCCCAGCAATATACGGAGTGTCCAGACTCCACAGTGGCATAAACACACTGAAACTCTAGTGATTGCCAAGGGCGACTGACTGGCTCACAAAACTCTGAGACTAAACCACTTCTACCTCCGAGCCTCTCTTTCCCGCGGTGGAATTCTGCGTCGTGCCGAGTTCAAAATGAACCAGTGCTGAGGTCTTCTTATTTATTCCTTTTGGCTGTCGCCACCAGCCAAAATGGTCAGGGAGGTTGAGCCCCCGAAGAACGCGGATGTAAACAAATCCATCGCGAAAGTATTCCTGGGAGAGGCAGTGGGGAGAAGAAGAGAGCATCAATCTGAACAGTGCCATGAAGAGGTTCTCGGGAAAATGAACAAAAACAAACATCATGACCAGGTTCCACAGAGAGGTTCCGAAAAGAAGAGAAACTATAAAGGGGAAACCACGCCGGAATCACAAAAATAAGTTATAATTGCACTATGGGCCAAGATACAGTTTCCAAATGCAATTGGGGCAATGTATACAACCCAGCTTTCTGGCCAGGTAGGATGCCTGAAGTGCAATTGCAAACTGTATCTTGCCCCATAGTGCAATTATAACTTGTGTTTTTGTGACTCTACTGAAGTTACCCCTAACTGTAAAAGAATTGGTCATTGCTGGAGATGGAAAGAAAAAATCCAGAATACGGTATCAGAAATATCCATTAAGAAATGGCTTGAACATTGATGATGTCATATCGAAGGCAGCCGCAGATGCTGGTTTGCACCTAATCACACTCCCACCACCACCTCAAAATCTCATGGTATCAATGCACAAGCAAAACAGCCATAGAAGGGGTCAGCAAATAAACAGTGGGCAGGGGGTCTGAAGGTTGGATCATCTTAATCAAGTTGCGGGGAGAGCGAAATGGGGCTAAGGGGGCCCGGGGAGCGAAGCAGGGAAAAGGGGAAAGGGGAGGAAAGGGCAATCTGACAGTGTTGGCCCTCCGGGGATTTGGATTACACGGCACAACAACAAAATCAATAAGAATAAAAAGCTACCATGGAGTAAGGGGAAAGGGGCCGAAGGTCAACAATTCAAGTCGGGGGTCCATATCGGGGGAAAGGGGATTGTCGGGGTAGTGTCGCAGAACCTTCCACGCTTGCCTTCCAATAGGCCCCACGGAGGCATGGCTAGATCATTGTTGGGAAATCTAATGGTCACAATCAGATCGGAAAGATCAACTCAGGGTGACATTCGTCTGATTTCGAAACCTAGATGAAGACATCGCTCAGTGGGGCCTGCCTCTTAGACTGACTTTTTTTTTTTTTTTTTTTTTTGAAAGCCCAGGGTGTTGTAGAGGCCAAGGACCGGCCTCGCGGTGATTGCTGGTAGCAGCAGCCAATGGTTGTCCTGACAGGATAGGCCACCTACCCTACCCTACCCATCCCCACGTTGTGGCAAGGCCTGGGGCACGCGTCATGATGCTTGTTGTGCAAGCTTTTCCCACCTGCGCCAGATCCTGGGTGAGAAAAGTACTCCTACTTATCGAGCCTGTGGACTGCATCCTATCATCCACTTGGAGAGTTTGGCCGCATTTCGATGCGCCTTTCGTTTATTTATAGGGGGTATTAGGGGTAACTAGGTGGGAGTGGCAAAAAAAAAACAGTTAGAAATTACACTTCAGGCCAAAACTAGTTTCAAACTGCACTCCTGGCAATGCATACAAGCCAGGTTTCTAGTCAGGTACATTGTCTGGACTGCAATTTGAAATTCGTTTTCGCCCCAAGTGTAATTTCAAACTGTTTTTGTGACTCCCGCGTAGGTACCCCTTATTTATATCTTTTGTTCGCAGAAACATCGTGCAAGCCACCATCCAAGGGTGATAAGAGCATCAAAAAAAAAAAAAAAAAAAAAAAAAAAAAAAAAAGAAGGGTGATAAGAGCATCCCCAAATTGTGGATTTGCCAGTTCATCACTCCAATCTGTTGGTGGGGGAAGTCACCATATAACCAAGCTTGACCTTGCCTCATTTTTTTTCAAAAGAGGTAGCCCTTGCGTCCTTATGAAAAATTGTATCCAATAGGATTTGATCTCTGGATTTGCTTATAGACAGTTATGTGGGTGTGCCTTCCAGTGGCAAGGAAGATGTCAGCCTGACCCTGCCCAGGTGGACTGGGGAGACCATTTCCTTTCTTTTTTTTTTTTTTCTTTTTTTTTTCTTTTTTTTTTACTTTTTTTTTAAAAAGCCCAGGAGTGAGATCCCACTAGCCATGTATGTGGATTAGTGTGACGGGTGTGGGACAGGTGGGGGACAGGTGGGTAGCAGCGTGAAATAGGGAAAATCAACACAAAAAAACATTTCATGACCAAACAAATGAAGAAAAAACTGCTAAAAAAGAAAAGGAAAGTGCTCTTCTCACAGATGGTATCTGCTCCAGGTGGGGTGTCAGATGTCAGGGTATGATTCACTGACCACGGCTGTGGCAGTCAAGATGACTGCATGTGAGTGGGCACACGGACCATATTCATCGACAATCGTCTGAGGCTTCCTTGAAATAGGCCGCAGTGCACGCTGTTCGGTTGTTCTGACAGAGATTCTCTTTGGCAAAGGAGGGCAAGAGTAACTCCATACACCATTTGATGTAGGTGAGGGGATCAAATCCTCTCAAACGCCTCCCAAACCACGATCAATTTCCAGCGAATGCTGCTAGGATATCACGGGCATCTGGCGGCCAGGTTCTGGCAGCACTTCTTTCTTTTTCATACTTTCCATACTTCATGTTTTTGAACCATGTTTCGGTAATACCTGATTTGAGGGACGCTGGACCCGTTTTCCAGCAGGTGCAGCTCCCCACCAATAGACCGGAGCCAGTAGCTGAACTGCTAGTGGTGGATGCTCATACCAACACCATTAGCAATCTCAGCCGGTTTATCTTAAAAACAAAAAAAACAAAAAAAAAAAAAAAAAGCCATTCGTCTTTGACTTCGCCGTGAGTGAAACGTGTGTGATTTCATGAACCGAAAAACTTGGTTGTGATTTCACGCACGTTTGGGACGGCCACAGGACCCCAACAACAAAAAACAA
The DNA here is from genome assembly GCA_003427395.1 of Chara braunii. Taxonomy (NCBI): domain Eukaryota; kingdom Viridiplantae; phylum Streptophyta; class Charophyceae; order Charales; family Characeae; genus Chara; species Chara braunii. The sequence goes on from BFEA01000030.1 coordinate 4,581,731, forward strand.
AAGAAAAACCTACCAATGGGAGAGCAAAAGAAAACATCCTTTTCCTGGGCTTAATTCGCAAAAACAGGCTACCACTGATTTCCTGCCAAATCCACGATGCCTGACAGTCACACACCTTAAAGACTAATCCTTTTTTTTTTTTTTTTTTTTTTTTTTTCGAAACAGACCCTCCAGTGATAGCGATGCTGGGAAAAGCAGACATCGCTACCACCTGGGGAAAGGCTCCATCTATTGGTGGGGAGCATCACCTGCTGGAAACCGGGTCCAGCGTCCCTGATGAGAAAGATACAGTTGAAGTGCCATCAGACAACAACATGGGACAGAAAAACTGTAGGAACAGCCTACCAGTATTGATTGCCCTGGAGGCCAGGGGATTGACTGAGCAGGGCGGGAAAGGGTGGAGCCTCTTCACCAAAATCTCGGCGCCAGAATCCTATAATTACTTGCTAGCTTCCTTTTTCCCCTAACTAAGATATTCTCTGTCCTGCGAGAACTCTTGCTACTCAGAATCCCTACCATACCAAGACAAAGGAACCAATGCATTCTGGGGTACTGGGAAGAGACTTGGGAAATCGTTGGCGGGGCGTAGGGAGATTGAGGGGTCCACCTGAGTCCATTCATTAAATATCAACTTATAATTCCTATTGAGGACTTTTTCTTCCTCTGTCTCGGCATCCTCCCATTCAACCCTCCCTATTTTTCCCCTTTCCCCCCCCACCCAGCCAGTTACTGCTGAATTGTTGGATTATTTTAGAAACTTCTTTTTTGGATGAGTTGAATTGAATTGTTTCTTTTCAACTTGACCATTTATCCTGGATGTGAGTTTGAATCTGTTGTTTGATCGTATCAGTAAACTTTGGACCATCTAACCTCACGTTCTCCCATTCATAAGTGTTCCTTCTTTGCCAAATGGTCCAAAATACCGCTCTCCTTCCCAAGGAGAAAATATTCTGGGTGAAGTTGTCCTCTGGTTCAGGGGACCAGTGTTCCAGTAAGATTGCTTTCCATCCCCATGGCCACTCATGTTCTGTTTCTAATTGTTCCCAGATTCGGTCCCACCAGCGCCAT
>BFEA01000030.1:4583468-4607422 GCA_003427395.1 Chara braunii
TTGTGTGTTATGACAATGTTTTAGCTTCTTTTGAAGGATGTGGTTAGAAATCCAATCTCTAGACTCCTCGTCCCAAATGTCCCTGATCCTAGTTACCCCTCTCCTAATCCAGTTCTTCCAAGGGGCATCATTACAATGTAATGTGGTGCCTTGATGATCCCTGATCTATGTGTTGTTGAAGAGTGGTTGTTGGTTAATTTCCTCCCACCTATGGGGGAAATGTTTATCTTGTATAGGTAGTTTCCTCCAGGTCTTGAGGATGGTAGGCCAGAAAGAGTCATTAATGATATCCTTCTTCGCTGCCTCCCTACTGGTCATTAGGCTTGGATCTACCTCTTTGGTCAAACCTTTGGGAATTGACCATTCCCTATTTTTCACAGGGTCTATGTCCTCACTTGTCCGGGGAGCCAGTCTCCTCAACTGTTCCCATGCCAGACCGTTCCATGAAGTTTGAAGATTGAAAAGTAATCTCTTCACCCATTGTATTGAGAGCGCCATGGCCTGGAGAGTTGGGTCAATAATGCCCAACCCTCCCTTTGATTTTGGTTGGATGACTGAGGACCAGGCCACTATACTAATTACGTTCTTAAGATCATGGTTTCCTCTCCATAAGAAGGCCATGAGCTGTTGATGACGGGATTGTGTCCATTTACCATCAAGGGCCCAAATTGCGGATTTATACCAAATGGAAGCTAGGATTACATTATTAATTACTAAGGCTCTGCCCATTATCGATGTGTGCTTATTTTTCCAGAGTTCCAGTTTGGATTGTGCGTTTTGAAATATAATCTCATCATTAATTTTGGGCTTCCCTTCTGCAGTCATCGAGATGCCAAGCACTCTTATTGGCTTGTCAAGGGGCAACCATTGAATTTTAGGCTCTTCTGGGGGTCTAACACCCTGATGATGAATCCACCACCCCAGAGTCTTGCTTCCCCAATTTACTTTCATGTCGGATAATTCGCAAAATTTGTTCATTAGTTCCTGTATCACTTCCATGTTCTCATGTGTCACGTCTACCATCAAGGAGAGGTCGTCTGCAAAAAGAGAACATATGGGGATTGCCTCTTCCGGTATGGATGTCACTTGAATTTTCCTAATGTCCTTGTGATGTTTGAGGTTAACCGCTAAGGCCTCCATTATAATAATGAAGAGGAAAGGAGTCAGAGGATCACCCTACCTGACCGATCTCTGAAGTTGTATTGGGGGTGTCATACTACCATTTACCATGACGCTCGTGGTTGCGTTATGATGCATGATAGTGATCCACCTTCTGAAACGCGGACCAAAGTTCATTTTCTCCAAACATTTATCCAGGAAGAGTCAGTCAACGTGATCATAAGCCTTTTCAAAGTCAATGAAGATAAATGCTGCACTATGTTTGGATTGTCGTGTGATTTTAATGAACTCATTTATTAAAAGGATGTTATCTTGAATATTACGCCCTGAGATGAATCCCGTTTGTGAGAGAGAAGGTTAACAACAGTCGTATTTTTCATCACCACTTCAGGACACCCTGCACCACCTCAGGATGCAGCCTGCCTAAACAGGTGGTTTTCAGGGTCTTCGGACCTTTCACCACTTCAGGACTATTCAGGTCTGAAAATCCTGAATGGTCATGAAGTGGTGAAAGCTCCGAAGACCCTGAAAACTACCTGTTTAGGCAGGCTGCATCCTCAAGTGGTGAAGGGTGGTTTTCATGGTCTTCGGACCTTTCACCACTTCAGGACCATTCATGATTTTCAGACTGCCCAAAACTCTCACTTCACCATTTCAGGACACCCTTCACCACTTCAGGATGCAGCCTGCCTAAACAGGTGGTTTTCAGGGTCTTCGGACCTTTCACCACTTCAGGACCATTCAGGATTTTCGGACTGCCAAAAACTCTCACTTCAGAATTTTCATTCCTTAATTTTAAGCTACCCGATAACCGCTTGTGGTTTGTGAAGGGTGAATGATGTCAGCTATGACTTTGAATATTCTATCTACTCGTGCTTTGACAACTAATTTATACACTACAGTGAGGAGTGTGATGGGGTGGTAATTCCGAATATTCATCTTGTCCCCATTCTTGTAAAGGAGAGTGAAAATCCCTTGACTGACTATTTCCCCCATATCACCCGCCTCCCAGACCGCCTGGTAAAATTTCATTAGATCCTGAGAAAGAGTATCCCACATGGATTCCCTGAATTCTTTTGGGAGGCCATCAATTCTTGGCGTCTTGTCTTCTTCCATCAGGATTAAGGCTTTTCAAATTTCGTCTTTCGTTAGAGGCATATCCAGTGTCTCATTTTGTTGTTTCGTGATAGATTTATTGAAGGGGATTAGAAATTCGCTGATTTGTCTTTCTTTTTCCGATCGGGGAATCGAAGAGTTTTTTGAAGAGAAGAGGTCCTTATAAAAATCCCGTGCTAACTTCATACTAGCTGCTGTTGAGATGGCCAGTGGTTCATCATTAGAGAATGGGTTGATTAAGGCTTCTATTATAGTTCTTCCAGTTCGAGCTCTGGCCATGGCAAAGAACCGAGCATCCATGTCTCCTTCCATTTGATGTTTTTTTCAGTTTGCCTCTGACTCGGACGCCCTGCCATCTGTATTCTATATACTTGAGTAATTGACCTTCTAGTGACTGAATCTCAGTAGATATTGCTGCGAGGTCCTCTTGGTTCTGTGGACTCAATTCTGTTTTCTGTAAGTCTTGAATTCTTTCTTGAATTTCTCTCTCTTTTTTATGTCTTAATTTTGCCAGGGCTCTTGAATATTCATTGCATTTACGTCCTAGAAAAATTAGGCCGTTGTTGAACCAAGTGATGTCATTTTGGATGAGGTTTTTTTGCCTTCTCCAAAATTCTCACACATCTTTAAGGTACTGTAGGAAGTCCTGATCCTTCAGGTGGAACGTATTGAGTTTATAAAACCCCTTGCCTTGATCCAGTTTCTTACGGAAGGAGAAGACCGCCATACACATTGCATAATCTAGCCCTGGGAATGGGCTTCTAGGGAGGATGCTTGCAAATTGGAGGCCTCCTTGAAGATCTTCTGAGACTAAGATGAGGTCTATCCTTGATTTGGTAGGTTTGTTTGAATGTCTTTTGGTGAAGCAGGAGAAAGACATAGTAGCTGGATTTAATCTTTTGAATGAGTCAAACAAGTTAAATGGCGTACACAGATCGGATATGATATGTTCATCCTCTTCGATGTATGTTGGACACGGCGTGGGTATGTTCCATCTATCGAGATTACGGTCTGGGGCTGCGTTGAAGTCGCCCACCATTATGACGGGAATACCAATTGGGAGGTGGGGAACGAGAGAGTCAAAGAAAACCTTGCGTTCCCTGACTTCATTTGGACCATATACGTTAAGTATACTAACCACTTCTAATTCCAGCATCGCCAATATATATATCCATCTTCCTTCTTTCTGATCCGCTTCCCATTTTAATATTTCAACTTTAGAGTGTGTAGGGATCCATATTGCTACCCCCGCGCTACCGGGTTTTGTAGCATGAGCTCGGAACGCCGTGTGGGGCCAGAACTGTTTATGTATGTGGTTATGGGGTGGGGTATCCATTAAGTGTGTCTCTTGGATGCATATCACATCGGGCCACTCCCTTCCCCCTACCCCTTTTATAAGTTCAGAGATGGCTTGGCGTTTAATGGTCTTAGCAGTCGCTAAGCCATTCACATTCAAGGTTCTAAGGTCCAAATCAACATTCCTCTTAATCTTTATTGTTTAGGAGGTTGATCAAATTAATATCCTCAAGTTAACTATCTATTTCATAGTATATCTTCCCAGTTCATCTTGTCGAGAATACTCCCTTTCTCAAGGGTCGCCCTCCGTAGTAGTCGGAGGAGAAGGTTGGTGATGTCCTCCTCCGACCAGAACTGGCTAGACTTAATTTTAAGGATTTGTAGGTCTTTTATTGCTTCCACATTCATCTATTTCAAGTTGGGTGTCTCGTTCAGTCTAAATTTAATAAAGATATCACTTAATTTTAAGGATTTGTAGGTCTTTTATTGCTTCCACATTCATCTATTTCAAGTTGGGTGTCTCGTTCAGTCTAAATTTAATAAAGATATCATTCTCTTGTACACTTTCTGGCCCTGCTGGCAATGTGGGGGAGATCCAGACACCCGTTGGGAATTGGTCTTTTATGATTTTAAGGATTTCCGATCTCAGCGAGGATGTGTGAGTTTCATGCAAAGTTATATCCCCGTACTGAGAGGGGAGAGTTACCGAGAGTCCTGCCTCCCATTCCCCATTTTTAAGTCTGACTGGGAGAAGGATCATTCCTGATTTAGACAAGGGAGACAACGCCTCTGGTCGAGAGAGGAGATGTCTGAGTTTTTGTCTTTTGCTTGTGGAGTCAGGAAGAGAGGGGGTACTCAACAGTAGGAGCGTTTGTTGTGGTTGTGCATATTGATTTTTTGGGGGTTTCTTTATAGTCAATGATAGTTCGCTCTCATTGTATTGCTCCTGTGTGAGATCAATTGTTTCCTCCTCTGCCTCTCTAGCATTGGTACTCATTTTGGCAGCCATTTCCTGATCTGTCCTTAGATCTATTGTAACCTCCTCTGCCTCTCTAGCAATGATACTCATTTTGGCAGCCATTTCCTGATCCGTCCTTCCTTCCATCTCGATTCTCAGTTCCTGGTGGGGGAATATGAGATCAACCTCTTCTAATAACGAGGATTTCCTGCCCACTGGATTTATTAGAGATGAACCAATCTGAAGAATTTTTTTTTTCCTCTGTTATTGGGGAAATAATCTCAATGAATTTAGGATGTGTTTGCACAGGGCCTTGGGTATCAGTTCTCAGGCTTTCCTCAACTGCTGGGATGTCACTTTGCTGTCGGGGAGCTAAAACAGAGTTCGTGGTTCCTTCTCCCTGGGGCAGCCTTGGGTCTTGCGACCCTAACTGCATACCCTCCTCCCCTCGAACGAGGGACTGGAAAGCATTTGGGACTGATACCAAGGATTGGTCCTTTGTGAGCACAACCTGACGGTCTGAGGCCTGAGTGTGGTCCAGGCCGTTAGGGGGAGTGGAGTGTTGGTCCAGAGTGGAGGGTCTGGTCCTACTTAGCTGAGAGAGTGAGGTGTTGTCTTTTTTTTTTTTTTTTTTTTTTTTTGATTTCCCAGCTTTTTAGGAGCTGAGATTTTCCTGGGAGTAAGGACCAGTTTCCGCGACACCTTTTTATGGTACCCTGCTGTCTTCGGCTGCACTTAGAGGGAGTTCTGTTCATTCTGTGTGACCTGTTTGTGACGACTTTCTTTGTTATGGATTGTGGTTTCGACCCTCGTATGTTTGAATTTTCTCCTCGCCAATTCCTTTATTCTCCTAGCACTTCTAGTGATCCTGGTTACCATAGGAATATCCTGGTCTGTTATTCTATCACTGATAATCTGGTTCTGACTTATATCCTCTGGTTGTACAAGGTGCCTCTCGAAGGATACCTTCTCCAACACAGTGTGAAGGAGTTTATCACACATTTCGGACCAGTCGGAAATAGGTGGAGGGCCGAATTGAAGTATCGTTTTCAAACTGTCACTGTGCGTTAGAAGGGAGGAAATTTGTTGCTGGATCTGCAACCAGTCTATCCCAGGATTGGCTGCGAATTTGAACTTGAGATTTGCTATAATCCACATAACCATCCTGTGCAGACTGGACCGTAATTCTATCAATGACTCCGTTCCTTCTTTATTGACCCCCATTACAGCGAACAACGAGGGCGCTACAGAGGCTGTTTCCACATCCATCAACACCGGAGAGAAAGTTTTTATCAGTTGGTCTATATCCATGCAATCCATGCAATCAATATAATCTTCTACTCCCCTCCCCCTCTGTGTTGGGACTAAGGTATTAGTCCCGTTTTGGAGATACAAGGTGTCTTCCGAGGCTAGTGGTAGTTCTCCCGGTCTGACAGATTGATCCAGCTGTTGATTCGCAGTTTGCTCATGATGAATTTGTAATTGTTGTTATTGTTGTTGTTGCTGTTGTTGCTGGTGTATCTGGTGTGGTTGTTGTGATTGGTGTGTTGTGACCGTTGTGAATGTTATGGTTGTTGCACTATGATCAGATTCAGGCTTCTGGGGCTTTCTCCTGATTTCTCTCCATTCCAGATTGCCTGCCTGTGCTTTCTTTTGGAGATAAAATTCCGGGGTCGGACCCAGAGACCTACTGTGTCCCGTGGGAGCTTCATCAATACCCTGTAGCATCTGATTTGCCTGATCTGATTGGCTTTGATGGTACGAATGCTCTGAACTCACTTGGTTTGGGTGACTTTGTTTATTCTGATTTTGGTGCTTCGGATTGCTATGATTCCCTTGCTTCCCCAGATTACCGAGGGGGGGGTGGTAAGATTGGTGTTGCGGGTTTTGATGCTTGAGGTGTTGTGGCACCCATTCCGCGGGTGGGCGAGGAGTTTTACGATGACCGTTTCTTCCTTCCCAAAACCAACCAATCGTTGCTCCCACCGAGTTAATTTCATCACTATAAACCCAACCCTCATGTCCTGGTACCCCCGGAGTCCACCGGTGGGGCCGCTGTGGGTCCTTGTTCAGTCTGTACTCCGCATTCATTGCATGTTGGGGATGCATGAAACAGGCAAACTCGGTATTCAAGTGACCGTACGCCTTACATTTAAAACACCACGGTTTGAATTTGTGAGCCGTATGTATTTGATATATCCTTCCACCCATTACTAATCCACATACATCGGTAGTGGGATCTCGCTCCAGGTTGTTGTAGAGGCTGAATTACAGACATGTGAGAGTCATCTTCGGCACTGGCCCATGTGGTAGAGGCCCTAAGACCATTTCCTAACGGAGATTGTGACACCGAATTAGAACCTGGGATTTTTTGGAAAAAAAAAGAAAAAAAAACTCACAATATGGACCCGGTTTCCAACAGGTGCAGTTCGTGGAGCCGTCAATCACAAACCCCCAACTCTAAGGGCACAGTTGCACTAGCAAGACACTTTCTTTGCAGCACCGGTTCCAACAACGTGGGTACTAGCAACTGCAGGTCCCCTCAAATAGAATGGAGCCTTCAACAACAAAGCCCCAACTTCAGGGGCGTCGTTCCACTAGCAAGGTCCTTTCACTGTAGCATGGGTTTGTACAACGTGGGTGACTTCCTTCAACCGTGGACCTTTTTATTTTCCTCTTTCCCCCTGGGGATTCAAGTTGATCTTGCAGTCCAAGGATTACTTTTTTTTTCTTTTTTTCTTTTTTGGAAAATAGCCCTTGCGTAAGCCCTCGATTTCGGCGGTGGTAAGAGAACCGTCCGAATTGAGGGCTTATCCGTCGGGCTGCTCCATCTATTGGTGGGGAGCAACACCTGCTGGAAACTGGTCCAGCGTCCCATTGATACATCTTATAACACAGAGAGTGTTGTTTGTTGTTTCCTAGGACTGTGGTCATTTCAGTCGCAGTCTGGGGCTCCGTTGTCCCATGGAGCTGCTAGTATCACCCATCCCGTCTTGGAGCACCCCTTTTCTATTAGCCCAGTGCTATTCAGCAGCCCTCCTATTTGTTATTGCTATGTCTGTTCTTTTAAACCCTTGAAGCCCTTAAAACCCTTTCCCCTCTCAAAACCCATGCAAAACACATTTGTGATCCTTGTAGCCTGAGGATCAGCAAAAGGTGGAATGCACTCCAATGTGATGCCGCTTTTGTTGTGTAATACAGTCCTGCGCCTTGAAGAGAGCGGCCAAGACTCCATGCACCTTAACCCTTAAACTGTTATACCGTAGTCTGCTCGATTGCAGTATCCCTTCCCTGGACTGCATTCGTGGTCTGAGGGCCCTGCTCCCTTAGACGCGTCGGTCTTCATAGTTCCATCTGCAGGATATTCGGCAGTGAGAAGACGGCTGTTGCCCCGGTCATTGGTGCCATTACTGTTGTTGTTGTCTGTCAGTCCACACAAGCGGTTATCGGGTAGCTGAAAATTCAGGAATGAAAATTCTAAAGTGATTGTTTTCGGCAGTCTGAAAATCCTGAATGGTTCTGAAGTGGTGAAAGGTCCGAAAACCCTGAAAACCACCTGTTTAGGCAGGCTACATCCTGAAGTGGTGAAGGGTGTCCTGAAGTGGTCAAGCGAGAATTTTGGGCAGTCTGAAAATCCTGAATGGTCCTGAAGTGGTGAAAGGTTCGAAGACCATGAAAACTACCCTTCACCACTTGAGGGTGCAACCTGCCTAAACAGGTGGTTTTCAGGGTCTTCAGACCTTTCACCACTTCAGGACCATTCAGGATTTTCATACCTGAATGGTCCTGAAGTGGTGAAACGTTCGAAGATCCTGAAAACCACCTGTTTAGGCAGACTGCATCCTGAAGTGGTGAAGAGTGTCCTGAAGTGGTGATGAAAAATATGACTGTTGTTAACCTTCTCTCTCAGTCCAACGTTCAATTATCCCTCGTGTTGTTGTCAGCCACTTGAGCAGTCGGGAGGAAATGAGCGGGGTGAGGTGGCGGTGGAGCAGTGGGAAGGGGGGAAGCATGGACGAGGGGAGGTGGCAGTGACGGCAGGGCAAGGGGGGGGGGGGGGGGCAGTGGTGACTGGGCTGGTTGCACAGGGTGTGGGAGGGTGTGTGGTAGTTGGCTTGGGAGGTGGGGGGGTAGTGGTGAATGGGCTGGTTGCACCGGGTGTGGCAAGGGGTGTGGTAGTTGGCTTGGGAGGAGGACAAAGTTAGGTTGGAGATAGGGGACCTGGAAGTCAGCGAATGGTTTCCTCTGCCAGGTCGGTTCCGTGGACCTCCGTGGTTTCCATACTATGTTCAGATCAGTATCCAGGACCGAAAATAATCTTTTCGGGCCCTTCCATATTTGCATGTAGGAGTCGCAGATCGCTTGTCTGGCAAGGGGGTCCTTCTCTTCAAAGTGTTGTCGCTTCATGGAATACCATGCTTGCTGGGTCGTGACCCTAATTGATGGTCCCTCCTTTCAAAGGAGCATTTGGTTCTCCATGCAAGCATGAGGAGGTGCAACCTTGTATAGGAGAAAAGATTGGTTGCAAAAGAGGACCAATGGGCCATTTGTCGTTATTCTTCTAGTAGTAGGAGTCAAAGATCCCATGGTATATGGTGGTGAGTGAGGGAGTGGAAGGTCGCATCCCACCACTGCCATAACTGGGTAACCATAGGACACACCAGCAGGCATTGTTCGAGGGTTGTTCGGGCTTGCTGTCGGGATCTGCCACAATAGGCACAAATGGGTGACAACTTCCCTTTCTGTTCAAGGTCGGTTTGCGACACAAGCCAGTCGGGGTTAGGGAGGCAATGATGGAGGATCTCCCATTGCAGAGACCTGTAATTCGTGGGCATAATTTTAGCATATCTGGACCAGGTAAAGGATTCTGAGAGTTTGGGCTCCAGTGGCGACTCCCGTGCCCATCTGTATGCTATTATGTGGTTGATCTGTTGGTCTCGGCGAGACGCTCTGTACCCCCCTTTGACTGTATAATCCCATGTGTGTATGGGTTGAGATCCTGGCCATTCCCATTCAACCGGGTCGAACGGGAGCTTAGCCACCGGCGTGGTGCTTTTGTATACATATAATCCATTCTCGGGGTCCCCCCCCACTCTCACCTGCATCAGCCCACCCACTCATTTATTGTGTCCAGATCTTCCTTCCTTGTTAGCATGGATTGTCTGGCTGTGGGCGACTGGGGTTCATATGCTTCTAGTTCACAAGGTCCATTGTTGTTTTCCCTGGCCTTGACCCTATAGATGGTCAAGGGGAGGGGCAGATCGAAAGATTTAACTACCCAGTCATCTTGCAGGACCGTGAACCCTTCCTTGAGTGTGCGCTGTCAAGCTAGGGGGAGATCCTCTCTCAACTGGTCAACCTTATCTTCCACATTCTTTACATATTTGAGCCTCTCTTGCAGCTGGTGGGGGGCTGCTCATTCCCCTCTCGCTGGGTCCCACAGGTCCCGAACCGTGTAGACACCCTTTTTGGCCCAGATGAGCCAGGGTGAGTTCGTTGTTAGCGCAAAGGGGACTCCCTTTTCTTGGAGGATATTCGGGTTGCCAAAGAGGGGTTGCCTCCATATATCGTGCCACCTGTTGAGTGACATTTTTTGTCGCGGTCCCCGTTGTCTCCACAACTTGAGCATGTAGGGCCAGAGTGAATCCAATGTTATATCTGTCTTTGTCGTCTGCGCAGGGTCAGCAGTCTGTCCATGCTTTGGGGGTGACGGTATGGTCCAGTGGTTGTTAGTCAACCATTGGAACGGGTGTATTTTTCGGTCTGTGTGTGTCCCGGGGGCCAGATTGGTTATCTGGAGACGAGCCAAGGGTTCCCAGGGAATGCCATTCCCAATGAGCAGTCTGATGAGGACTTTGAAAATGAGGGTTTCGCTCTGTCTTTCGGGGTCCAGGATCCCCAGTCCCCCTTTGGCTCTGGGTTGTGTGAGCATGTCCCATTTGACCCGATTAATGCAGCCTTGGGTCTGGGTGCTGTTTTTCCACAGGTACGTTGTTAGCGTTCTCTTTAGACTAGCATGTTGTTGCTTGTTTAGTGGCCATACTGCCAATTTGTACCAAACGACCGCTAGGATGACGTTGTTAATTGCTAATGCCTGCCCTACCAACAAGGTGTGTAGGCCTTTCCATTTTGCCAGCCTGTCCAGTGCCATATTGACCAGCATGTCCCCATGGTCCGGCAGGAGTCCCACTACAACGAGTCTCACCCCAACACCCTGATTGCGTTTTCCTTACGGGCCCAGGCCACAGCCGGCTTGGTCGAGGGGTGCGGGTCCCACTGCAGTGAGTCTCACCCCCAACACCCTGATTGCGTCTTCCTTATGGGCCCAGGGCACAACTAGCTTGGTCGAGGGGGGGTGTCCCTGCGCGTGGAGCCACCAACCGTCAGTCTTAGATCCCCAATTGACTCTCATGTCGTCCGCCAAGGAGAAGAGATGTGTCACTTTGGTGTGTGTTTGGAGGTTGATCGGGTCTGCCCGTAAAAGGACGGTGAGGTCGTCCACAAACAATGATGATACCAATATAAGGTGTTGAGGATGGGGTCACCCTGACGTACCGACCTTTGAAAAAGTGTCGGTGATGAGAGGTGACCGTTGAGCATTATGCTCGTTGTAGTCGATCTGTGCACCCATCGACAGAAGGTCGGGCCAAAGTTCATCCTAGCAAGGCACATGTCTAGGAAATACCAGTCGACATGATCATACGTCTTTTTTCAAAGTCTATAAAAAAAATTGCAGCTTGGGCTTTTTGTGGTCGGACGTATTTGATTGTCTCATTGACAAGCAGGATGTTATCTTGGATGTTTCGATTGGGCATAAAGCCTATTTGGTCTGGATGCATGAATATGTTTATGAAGGGTAACAGTCTGTTTATCAGAGTTTTGGCTACCAATTTATATGGGACGGGGAGGAGAGTAATAGGTTGATAGTTTCTAATGTTCTCTTTATCCTCTTCATTATATAAGAAGGTTGTGACCCCTTGTATGATCATTCCCCCAAACGAGCCTTCATTTTGCACCGCCTTGATATATTCTATGATATCCTCACTAAGGAGATTCCATAATTGTACCCAATTTCTTAGGGAACTAGTCTACACCACGTGTCTTCTCTTCTTCCGCGCCTTGGAGGGTCGCGACCGAAAACAAAATAGCTGGTCGAGGTACAGGTGGTTTAATTTTTTTCTTCTGGGACTGACAGAAGAAGAAATTTCATTTACATCATTGTCACATAGTACTCTTTTCACATTTTGTTGTTAATATTTTGCAATGACATAATGCCACTTTTTTTTTTTTTCCAAGTTTTTTTGCAAGTCCACTATCCCGACGGTGGTATCTTCCTAGTATCATCCACATACGATAGGGTAGAGGGCGGTGCACTGGATGCTTTTTGGCCCAATTGATTAAGGATTGGAGGTGGCGGCTACCCCTACTGGACCCCCCCTCCCTCCTCCCCTCCCCCTGCCCCCCCGAGATTTGGGAGGAAGTATACCATCAACCCTTGTCTGGCAACTGGTGGATCATAGTCCATCAACGTAGAATTTTTAGTACCTCAATGTGCCCCTGGAGCAACTGGTGGATCATAGTCCATCAACGTAGAATTTTTAGTACCTCAATGTGCCCCTGGAGTAGCTGGATCAAAAGAGGGATCACTAAAGATGGAGACCTGTGAAACACCAAAACCAGGGACTGGAAAACTGGGCTGCAGCTTTGTTAGACCCAGCCCTACTGTCACGAAATTGGGGAAGGGTTGGAAAACCTCATCTTTTCATCCCCCTGGGCTGGGTGGTCATCCAACGATGAGGTCCATCCCTGGAAGCAGGTGACAGGGTAGCGGAGAGAAACACTGAAGGAAAAGTGAGCAATATACTGGAGAGGTGCAGCCTGGCGACATCCTTGTGAACTATTTCCAACTAGACACCAAATAATGTTTTAGTCCAGTGTAGCCTAGATGAAGTGATGTGAGCCAGTCGACCGAGCTTTACTGTGTCCGGTACTGAAAACAAAAGATAAATAGTTGGCAGTCTAAGTTCCATATTCCACAGGTCCTTGATCCTAGAGATTCTATTTTGGACCCACCTATGAACGAAGGCCCTCTCTCCTTCCTCTGCGGACCATGGACTGCCGTACTCATCTCTCAATCAATTATTTTCAAATAAATGTTGATTCAGGATTTCATCTGCTCCGGTGCCCCCCGGATCCAAGGCGGCTTCTTTCCCCCCCCCCCTTTCCTCCACACAGGGATCACCGACCCTGATGGCCCGGCCAACCGGCTGCATATTTCTACTAAAATTGACATTTCGTTAAAACTGACATTTTTTTATGAATTCACGAAAGTGGACTTAGTCAAAGTTTCATTGCTCATCGGGTGAGAAAGTGGTTATCTCACTTTGTCCATCTGATGTACCTCAACGTAGAGTACCGTTAACATACATCCAATGGTCAGATCATCGGGAGTCGCCATGACACCCAATGATCTGATCATCCGACGTCATGGGAACAAAAAAACACTAAAAAATGTTGGTTTTTGGTATGCTCAATTTGGTGAATTTAGAAAAAAAATGTCCGTTTTAACGAAATGTCAATTATAAAAAGATTGATCCTACACAGTCAATCCCCTGATATCAAGGGCACTCAATGCTGGCACGATCCCGAGAGTCTCAACCGTTCTTAAAAATTATGAGGAACTGTCAAGTTGATGTAGCTCAGTGGTTAGAGCACAGGTCGAAATGCGCATTGTGGTATAAGGTTGTGGTTTCAAAACCTCGCAACCTTGTGCATGGACACCGGCAGGGCGTTAGAGTGATGCACAATTGGACACACACCCCTTGGGATGACGCAGGTAAGCTATTACAGACACCGCTTGCGCACCACCCAAGGGGTAGCTCATGGTTGTTGTATGTTGGGACTGAGCGATGGCGTGGTATCCTGGTATTCTTGGTCTATGGGGTGGTCACGAGACTGCTGGGTGGTTTGTACAGTCTGGTTTACTCGAGCCCAGCAGAGCAAAGCTACATACTATTTCATAGCGTAAGCCAATAGGTTAGGTCATTTGCATGATTCACATGGCTTAGAGGTCCTGTGTTCGATACCAGATTCTGACTTAGGGCTGGTCATCCTCCTAATACGTAGTCAAGTGTTGAGGCTGGCATAGCATTTCCTTAGTACGGGATGTCGGGGGTGTCAGGAAAATACTGCACTTTACCGCGGGCCGGAACGGGCTCCAGTTACATACGAGGGAACATAGGATTTTCAGCTCTTACAGATTACCATACAACACAGGCTTAATAGATTCTCCAAGGTTAATATACACAGTCCATGATTCACGACTCAGGGTTGGCTATCCTCCTAGCACGTAGCTTAGGGTTGAGGCTGGCATAACAGTTCCTTAGTACGGGATGTAGGGGGTGCCAGGTGATACTGCACCTTACCGCGGGGCCGGAACGGGCTCGAGGGATGTACGAGGGAACGGAGGATCCCCAACTCTCTCTATCATCAACACAATAGAACACTACTAATGCAGAATCAGGGTTGGCTATCCTCCTAGAACGTAGCTTAGGGTTGAGGCTGGCATAGCAGTTCCTTAGTACGGGATGTAGGGGGTGCCAGGAGATACTGCACCTTACCGCGGGGCCGGAACGGGCTCCAGGGATATACGAGGGAACGGAGGATCCCCAACTCTCTCTATCATCAACACAATAGAACACTAGTAATGCACACATGACTTAGGGTTGGCTATCCTCCTAGTACGAAGCATAGGGTTGAGGTTGGCATAGCAGTTCCTTAGTACAAGATGTTGGGGGTGTCAGGAGATACTGCACCTTACCGCAGGGTTGGGACGAGCTCCAGGGATATACGCGGGAACGGAGGATCCCCAACTCTCTCTACACGCAGTAATACAACATAAGGATAAAAGATTCAAAGTCATAACTCAAGACTCAGGGTTGGCTATCATCCTAGTACGTAGGATAGGGTTGATGTTGGCATAGCAGTTCCTTAGTACGGGATGTCGGCGGTATCAGAAGATACTGCACTTTACCGTGGGGCCGGAACATGACTCTAGGGACACACGAAGGAATGAAGGATTCTCAGTTCTCTGTCATCACCACACGAATGTGCTTGCAATCGAGTATGGCTTGAGAATTTGAGACTGGCTTTGCAACAATATAGATTTTAGGAGTGTTTGGACTATAAAGCATTATGGTAGGGTTTGGAGACAAAAATAAATCCTAGGAAAGAGGAAATTCGAAATAGAGAACGACTTGAGTTAAGGCATAAGTGACGCCCTTAGGGGTGAAGAGGCTATACTCTCTTTCTGACAAACTGTTGTAAGGGACGTCGAACCCCTTTTTCGCACGTGCTGCTCCCCATGAATAGATGGGGCCGGAGTGTTTGCAAAAAAAAAAAGGGGGTAACTTCAGTAGAGTCACAAAACCGAGTTATTACTGCACTATGGGGCAAGATACAGTTTGCAATTGCACTTCAGGCACCCTACCTGACCAGAAAGTTGGGTTGTATACGTTGCCCCAACTGCAATTGCAAAATGTATCTTAGCCCATACTTCAATTATAATATTTTTGTGACTCCGTAGCCCCCCTCCCCGGCCCGCCCCCCAAAAAAAAAAAAAAAAAAAAAATTACACGGGAGTCACAAAAATGAGTTATAATTGCACTATGGCCCATAGGCCAAGATACAGTTTCAAATTGCAGTTCAGACAATATATACAACCCAACTTTCTGGCCAGGTAGGGTGCTCGAAGTGCAATTGCAAACTGTATCTTTGCCCCATAGAGCAATTATAACTCGTTTTTGTGACTCTACTGAAGTTACCCCAAAAAAGAAATAACGGCGGACACGGCATGTTTTCAAACCCTAAAGGCAAAATAAACTCGCACCGGCAAAGAAACCATGAGCTAACTCGAAATGAGCGGTTTCGGTCCAAAAGTATCCGTTGTGCTTTTTTTTTTTTTTTTTTTTTTTTTCCTTTGACACAACGGGCGACCCCTGTAAGTATGATACCCGGTTTGACACCACGGTCATCGGTACTTCCGTTGTCTTTTCAAACTCGACAACAACAATAACAACGATGATGGTGGCGGGAGCGACGTCCACGGTAGCAACATGATGGGATTGATATCGCAGGTGGACGCGGTGGGGGTGAGGATGGGGGTTGACACGGGTGAGTGGCTTTCTGTCCTCCCCGGTGTTCGTGCATCCGAGGTCATCATTAGCACAATGGGTGAGATGATGCAAGCAGACGTGGTGGGAATTGGGGCTGATATGGATAAGGGGCTTGCTATCTTCCCCCTCCTCCATGATAATGATGGCGATAACAACAACAACAACATCATAAACAACAACAACAACAACAATAACAACAACAACAATAACAACGATGATGGCGGCGGGGACGACATCCACGACAACAACATGATGAGATTGAGTCCGCAGGCGGACACAGTGGGGATGGGGATGGGGGTTGACACGGGTGAGTGGTTTTCTGTCCTCCCCCTCTTTAGCCTCGTTATGGAATTGCTTCTCATTGTCTGGCAGAGGATAGGAGTAGGATAGTTAGTGATGATTGGTGTTGCCCGACCCACAATATCAATCAACACTGGGGTGCTGATCGCTGCGTGAGTTGGTAGGTAGGCTGTTTAGGGATACGGTTGCAGGAGGTCAATCATTCCCTTGCACAGGGAAGTAATCAATGCCCCTGTCAGTTTCATAAGATAATGCATAAAGGATGCTGGAGTTGATGTCCAGATTATACATATCTCAATGTGGATAGTGCTTTGCGTTTAGGCTTGATTGATAAACACCACATACATACAACACATCATTATTAGGGTTTCGTGATTAGAATGTTTGATATAGAATACATAAATACACACATCATACTTTTATTAGGGTTCCATTTGTACGATAATAGTGAGTGACAATTATAAACAAACATATACAAACATATACAAACATATACAGACATATACAAATTGATATAGGATGCTCGAAAGGAATATACATTCATCACTGTATAGGGACACTGAACCCGTTTTCCAGCTCATACACATCACATCATTGATGCCTCAGTTTGTGTTGGAGACACTGTAGATTAGATGGATAGGGTTTTCCATCATCTCAGATATATTGCTTAACGTGTATACATAGGTAGTTGGAGATATCTACATTTCTGCATAGGGATGCTGGACCCGATCTCCAGCAGAGACATTCACATCTTTGTACAGGGACGCTGCACCCGATTTCCAGTTATTACATTCAGATCATTGTACAGGGACGCTGGACCCGATTTCCAGCAGGTGTAGCTCCCCACCAATAGATGGAGCCTTCGACGCCGGGACCTACTTAGCGGGGATGCTCTTATCACCTCGTTAAGTAGGTTCCCGTATACGAAGTTTCAAAAAAAAAAAAAAAAAAAAAAAAAAAGGATGAAAAAGTGATGGAAAATGGGAGAGAGAGGTGAGAAATAGGGTTTGAGTTAGGGGAAGAAAAGAGTAGAGGAGGGTGAGAGAATGAAAGAGAAAAAGATGAAAAAGGTAGAGAGTACAACAAAAGATTAATAGGAGAGGGTGAGAGAGGAGAAGAGGAGAAAAAAAATTGGTGGACGATAAGTGAAGAGTGAGGGATATGACAGAGCAGTGGGAAGGAGGGGAGAGTAGTGAAGACTATAGGAGAGAAGAGTGAGAAAAAGGTGAGGGGGTAGTGGTAGAATTAGAAAAAGATGATGAGAGCAGAGAGGCGAGAGAGGGAAAAGGGGTCGGGGATGTTGATTAGTGAGTAGGGGGTAATACCGAGCTTTTGGGTGGCCAAGGCCCAAGAGTAGACAACATCACCAAGGATTTTGGCCTTCAAGGTGCTGGCAGACTGCTGCTGCAGCAGTGAAAAATAATAATAAGAATAATTTAGGTCTGAGATCTTCATCAGCCACCCAGATTCAACGATAGTGCAGCCCCCTCGCCAGAGGGGTCTTTAACTGGTGCCAAGCTGCTGTTGCAGCGGTAGAAAAATAAATGAATAATGATCTGGGGTTGGCTGAGATATTGACTAGCCACCCAGATTTGACTGTAGTGCAGGCCCCTAGCCCATGATATTTTCAAAAGCTCTCAGCAAGCTGCCACGTGACACTGCAGATTGACACGTGCGCAGGTAGCAGCAGCCACGGKGSGGRGGGGGGGGGGGAATAGCAACCCACCTGCTGCTGTTGTGGTGCTCACTCCTCACTGCTCGCCGACGGGGAGGGGGGAGGGGTTAAATAGCTGGCGTGACACTCTTCAACACCAACGTGCCACACTACCAGCTGATACTGAGAGGTTGGCCAGTGTGTTAGGGCATTGGCTACACATGCACATGGCTAGCAGCCGCCCAAGTTCAAACCCTAGCAGCTGCACTCCTGAATCTTGATTACATATAATCCGGGAGCGAGGCGGGGCAGCAAGGTCAGTGGGGCACGGGCGTGGACAGCGCAGCTTTGACACAAACTCAACATGCACGTACTCCAAATTGTGCCAATGAAGAATAAATGAGTACAGACTGCAGCTGGGGTGTACCCCCAGTGGACGGACTGGATTGGACTGGACTGGTACCGACGATGGTATCAGACTGAACTGGACTGAATACCCACACAATTTGTGCGGTAAGGCCAACAGCTTGGTCCCACAGACCGTACAGACAAATAGCCAAATAGCCCTGGCTCTAGGTCAGGGTAACTAGAGGCCCGCTGTACCACCAAAACAAAAGAGAAAAGGTCGCACTAACGCTTCTACTCCGCCTCGGCAAAAAGGGGCTTGGAGGTAGCAGTGGTGACTGTCACGGCCCGAGTTTCAAAAGAGAAATGGTCGCACTAACGCTTCTACTGGTGCCTTTTGAAACTCAAATCCATTTGTCTCTTTTTGGGTGCCTTTTGAAACTAGCCGGCAACTTGAGTTCTAAGAGCCTTTTGAAACTCGGGCCGTGACAGAAGCGTTAGTGCGACCTTTTCTATTGCGACCTTTTCTCTTTTTGCCTCCATTTGTCTCCGTTAGTGACAAATGCAGTGGTGACTGTCACGGCCCGAGTTTCAAAAGGCTCCTCCTGTTCGGAACACGTCTTCACCTACAATGCCGTAAATGTCGTACCTTCCATCCATGTCTGGAGGGATCATGAATCTTCTTGATGGAAATTGTTGACTTGTGACACACGACAACAACTTTGACGCATGGAACACAGGGTAGGTGTGGAGGTGTGTTGGGATCTCTATCGTATAGGACGGTCCATCCTCTCCGCCCTTAACTTCTAGAACTGGCCACGGTCCTCCGTATACCTTAGGAGTAAACTCTTTGGACTTGACCTCGACTAGGTCGCCTACTTGAAATTGTGACGGGTGACGGTGCTTGTTAGCCTGCTCTATCATTTTATGTTGGGCTTTCCCGAGGTTCTCACGGTAGCTAACTCCTTCCCGTGCTGTATCGCAAACTCCCTAAATACCGGGAGGTAGCCTATGAATCTGGTCCTGGTTAAGTCCTTCAAACGGTCTGTGTGGTCTAAAGGACTTATGCAGCTCATTGAGAGTACGGCAAGTGGCTAGGCGTACACTGTTATTATATGCACTGGCTACCTTGGGCAACATCTCGTCTCAGTTGACTTGATCTGGTCTAATGTACACGCGCAAAACTTGCTGCAGGATCTTATTTATCTGCTTGGTCTGACCGTTAGTCTCTAGGTGACGGCCATACGACATTAATAACAATGACTCGTATGCTCTCATTAACTCCTGCCATTTTTGGCTTGTAAACCGGGTATCCCTATCGCTAACTATGGACAATGGAATCCCGTGATCACTAACCCAAAAGTCAAAAAAATTCTAAATGACTAATTCTGTACGGGCTTCTGTGGTATTTGCTAAATCTATCTACTACTACCATGACTTGTCTTTTTCCATGCCTACTTTTGACGCTAGCATCCATGAAATCAATGGATACAGAATGGCCAGGCTGATCAGGTATAGGCAAGGGTCGACGAAGACCTAGAGAGGCACGCATAGTTGTCTTATTCCTCTGACAAAATTTGCAACTGCGAACGTACTCTATGCAGTCGGCTTTCATTCCTGACCAAGTATATGCATCAATCAAATTAGCTAGAGTCTTTTGTCAACCGAAGTATCCCTCTATGTTGTGGCATTCCCTAGGATCAAACTACGGATCTCCTCACTATTAGGAACGCACAGACGGTCTACTACGTTGGTTTTCTCAAACAGTAATCCCTCTGTAGTGCGGTAATCTGGTTCAGTCTCTGAGGCCTCCTTAACTTTCTTGAGGAGGTCACTATAAATAGGGTCCTGCGCATACGCCTGTCTTACTTTCTCTTGTCGCTCTCTCCCTATATCCAGGTAGTGAACTATAGCTCCAAAGTAATCTGATCTCCTACTTAGAGCATCCGCAACTACGTTATACTTGCCCTTGACTGGTTTGAGCTCAAAGTCATATTGGTCTATCTCAGCGGCCCACCTAATTAGCTTAGGTGTCATCTTGGCCTGCGTTTTCAGCCATCTAAGAGTCTCGTGATCTGAATAAACTTTGAAGTGTCTCCCACGCAGATAATGCTTTCAGTGCTCTAAGGCCTGCCTGAGAGCGTAGAGTTTTCTCTCGTAAGTCGTGGTAGCCACTTTTTCTTATGGCATCCTTGCTGACATGAACTCTATGGGTCTATAGCTATTGTCATCGTCCTGCTGCAACACGACGCCTATACCATACTGACTTACGTTCGTGGTGACGACAAATGACAAGGACGGATCTGCCACCTTGAAGACATGGTATTCTATCAATGCTCGCTTTAACTTCTTAAGAGCGGATGTACAATCTTTGTCCCACTTCCAGATTGCATCTTTCTTGAGCAACCTGCGAAGGAGAGCGACGATAGTGGAAACGTTTCTCACGAACTTCCTACAATAATTAGTTAGGCCTAAGAACGACCGCAATTCTGTCACTATCTTGCTATCCTCAGGCTTAATCCCATCTCCGTCTAAGACGTGGCCCAAGTACAAGACTTGTGTCTTGGCCCACTCGCACTTCTTCGCATTGATCTTGAAGTTAGTCTCTCTCAA
The DNA here is from genome assembly GCA_003427395.1 of Chara braunii. Lineage (NCBI taxonomy): Eukaryota > Viridiplantae > Streptophyta > Charophyceae > Charales > Characeae > Chara > Chara braunii. Next base: position 4,604,044 of record BFEA01000030.1, read on the forward strand.
CTTCTCCAAGACCTGGCCCAAGCACAAGACTTGTGTCTTGGCCCACTCGCACTTCTTCGCATTGATCTTGAAGTTAGTCTCTCTCAACTTCTCCAAGACCTGCCTCAAATGACCCTGATGCTCTTGGAGGGTCTTACTGAAAACCAATATATCATCTAGGTAGACTATAACAAATTTGTCTAACCAAGGCCTAAACACATCATTTATACAGCTCTAGAATATGGTTGGCGCATTGGTCAGTCCAAAGGACATCATTATGAACTTATAATGCCCATATCTAGTCCGAAAGACAGTCTTATACTGGTCATCAAGATGAACTTCTATTTGATGATATCCGGACTTCAAATCTATCTTCGAGAATTATCTGCAACCCTGCACTCGATCCAAAAGATCGTCTATCCTGGGCAGTGGCTCAACATTTTTCACTGTAATGGCATTCAGACCCCTATAATCGAAACACATGCGCAACTCTCCCTCCTTTTTGGGGACAAATAACACGGGTGCTCCGAAAGGAGACGAACTGGGCATAATCCAACCATTTCGAGGAATCCGTCTAACTGCTTATGCAACTCCTCTAACTCCCTTGGGGACATCCTGTAAATCGCACTCGTAGGAGTTCTACTGTCAGGCTCTATCTCTATACGGTGCTGGATCGACCACAACACAACTCCTGTCGGCGGCTCTGCCAAGTCTTTAAACTCTTCCAGCAGCTTGGTAATAACTGGGTCTATTTGTTTTTCCTCTTTAGGCTCAGTGGCAGGCCTCACGTAAGCTACAAAGACCTGCTCTTCTAACTGCTCCTTCCTTACTAATCGAGCGAACGCGGGAACACTGAGACAACAATGTGCCAGAGAGTTATCTACTCCTAACACATGAAACATGCGAGCAGTCTTAACTTCGCCCGAGGGACTAGGGAGCCTACACTCATGCTCTCTTAAGTGGAGTGTGGCCCCTGCTGCCTCTCCCCAGTCCATACCTAGGACTATATCAAAAGGGAGGTTGTCCTCTACGAGGAGAGTCGGGGAATGAAATACTTTCTCTACCTTGCCATTCTTCTCTAGGCGCAGATACGACTGGACTCCCTCGACGTAATCCTCAACACGCATCGTGCGGTTGTCTGCGAGGATACTGACAATGGGGTCTTCCAACTTTTGGACTTTTATACCTAGCCTCAGTTTCTTTAACGCTTTCCTGCTGATATAACTACGGGTAGCCCCTGTGTCTATAAGGGGTCCTACTTTGCTTCTAAAAACTTCTCAATCTATTAACACCAGCTGTCCTTTGCTCTCCTTCTTCATCTTGGCCCAGACCGACATCCTCCCCTTCAACTCTTCTGCCAGACCTGTGAGGGAAGTGCCCAGAGAGACTCTAACACAGACAGTCTCTGGACAACTAACTAGGCACGGACCTGCAACCTCTACCATAGGTTCATGTGGTATGGGAGTTTCCTGGTGGTGCGCGCACACTTCCCCACACGGTCTAATGGTAAGGGCAATTGAGACCCCTACCAGCGGCTGCCTTTTGATCCCTGGGCAGCAAATCGGGCTTCCCTATACTTTGGACAATATTTAATGATATGGGTAGGGTCACCGCAATAGATGCACTGCCCCTGCTCCATTCGCTGTTGCCAAACCCTCTGGTCCAAGCCCAGATCTGCCCAAGGCCGGCCTTGTGGCCAACCTGAGTGCCAACCTCCTCTCCCTTGAGGTGATCCTCCACCTCTGCAATGTGGTGATCGACTGGGCCTTGAGCGATTCGGTGGAGGACCTTGACCCCTACCTCCATCTTGGCGGTTCCTTTGGCCGCCACCCCCCCTGTGCACCCGGACCTCGACCACCCATGGCCCGACCCCCTTGGCCCTGGCCTCCTCCTCTACCTTGCGGCCTTCCTCCAGCCGCAACAACAGCGTAAGTTTCCCCTGGCCTATACTATTGTCTTCCTCCTCCAACCCCTACTCTATCTAACTTTAGGGGACTTCGTCAGTACCACCCTCATCTAAAGTAAGGATCAGATGATCCATGCCAGATAAATTAGCCACCCATTAAGATATCTTATTTTCTACCCACGGGTTATCTTCCATCGTGCCACTGCTCTCTCCTCCTTCCCCCAATCTTCTTCTTTCGGCTACTCCTCCTCCTCTTCAACCTCTACCTCTACCTCTACCGCAACACTCATTCTCTCCTCCTTTTCTTGCTGCAACCTTTTCATCTCCTCCTCTAACTTCTTTTTCTTCGCCACCTGCTCCTCTGCTATCATCTTCATATTCGCCTATCTAAGGAGCTCCTTCTTCTCTTTCCTCTCCCTCAGGATGGCGGCGGTTTGCTCTTCTTGAGCCTTACTATAGGGCATGGTGCTCTTCCCACTGCGAGTGTCAACCATGGTGATAAGTGCACAACCGGACAACAGTTCCAAACCTCACCACTTAGACCTCGACACCTGACTGACTGAACCTGAGGCTCAATCTAAGGACCACAAAATCCAAGTAGGATCCTGTCAACTAGGGTCACCAGCCTGAACCTAAACTATGGCTGTCGCTACAGGACTTGTTGCTGATCAGAAGGCATTTAAGGAGATCCCCCGTAACTCCTCAGAAATTATTTAACGTTGCAGATAGGGCGATGCGATCAGCAAGTCCTCTCAAGACTTAGACAACCTGTTGTGCAGCCCACAACTCGGATTTTGGGCCTACCGTGCCACACCGAGCAGCCCGCTGGTCAGTACCGGTCCTTTGGAGGGTTCGTGTTCTCCAGGACAGTCGAGTCGTCAGACACGGCCTTTAGCCCTACTCAGTCCGTGTGGGTTTGGTCAACAAGGCTCTATCCTTCATACACGGAGTTCCTAACACGTCGACATAAGAGACTCAATGCAGAAAGAAGAGACAAACAGACTCAGCAAGTACCATAGGGTGAGTGCACATCCATAGGGCGAGGGGATAGGTTGAGGGCTTGGCGAGAATATACCACCTCCAGCTTGGTCAAAATCGTGGTCAACAGCCCTGATGAATGCCTTGGTCAACGCTTGGTTAATGTTGGTCAACCTGATGGTCAACGCTCCAGTCAACTGTGGTCAACGCCTTGGTCAATGCCCGAGTCAATGCCCAAACCAACTTCGGTCAACCCTCTGGTCAACCTTCAACTTGGCTATGGCTGCCGCCTTCTTCTTCCTCACCACCCTTCTTCTTCTTCCTCCTTTCCTTCCCCTTCCTCGCTTCTTTCTCTCCTCACCCTCCCTATGTCTTCCTTCCTCTTCATCGTCCCTCCTTCTCCTCTGTGTCCGAGCTCCGCGGCTATGGCCGCTTTCTTCTTCCTTGAACCGCATAACCAATCTTGTATCGCTCCTCTCTCTCTCTCTCTCTCTCTCTCTCTCTCTCTCTCTCTCT
>BFEA01000030.1:4651467-4667265 GCA_003427395.1 Chara braunii
TTACTCGATGAGGGTGTGGGAAGTAGATGGGAGCCACAGCTACTGGAAAAATGCTTGGTCATTGAATGAGCTGCCTCCCCCCAAGGGCGGCCCACCTTACTCCCTCAGGCTGAGCACCGTCATTTAGGGCGGGGGGCAGCAGGCATCCCCTTGATTGTGAGAGGTAGCTATGCTTGAAGGGGTCCCTTGTATAGGCTGAGGAAGTTAGGAGTAGTAGTAGGTAGGCGATGAAAGGTGAAATTGAGAGAATAATATAGCTTAGTTTGAAAAAAGAAGGAAGAAAGAAAGAAGAAAAAGGGGTGAGAACGCACTCTATTGAATGGACAAGAAAAACATGCAGCACCAGGTCCGTCAACACCGAGTTCAAAAAGGCAATAAAAGATCTGCGGCACTTTGTAATAGTTGTGGATGTCACAACTACAGGGGCATGCCGTGGAGCGCAGAGGGTCTGAGTTCAGAAACGGGAAGAAAAAAGAAACCAACAATGCTATTTTTGCTTTTTTTGCGCATTCCAAACTCGTGCCGTGACCAAGTGCCATTTATTGGTTTTTTTGCTGTTCGGAATTGAAAACCTGATGCGGCCACCGTTGTTTCAAAAAAAGTCTGTTAAACCACCAGTACATGCCAGCTATTGGCTGCGGGCCCCTTTCAGAGGCCGCCCACCGTTGATTCCTTTTATGTACAGCGCTCGGCCTCCTAAATATTCGGAGAGGCTCAAAACAGGTTCTCCAGCTGCCTGGGGCCATGTATTGGTGGTTTAAAGCTCAGGTGTTGCAACCAAGAGAGCGTGGGTTCAATTCCTCCTACCTGCGCACACTTGTTTGGTGTTAGAGTGACACCCCATGTACTTGGCCCCCAACCTAGCACAGCAGTGATAGAACCTTTGATAGAACCTTGGGAAGGGTCTGGGGAGCACTACGTGACAGAGAATCACTGAGGAGACGAGAATTCTCTCGAGGCCGACAAAAGGAGAGATAAGGGGTTAGGAGGGAACAGAGCACTGTCTGTTGGCAAGTCACTGACGAGAGAAGTATCTGATTTTCGCGGGGGGAGGTGACCGCTGCCCTACAGGGCATTATCTTGGAGGACAGTGGATGTTTCTGGGGAACAGATGTAGTGCTGCTCCCCACTAATAGATGGAGGCCATCATGGAGCCATCCAAAACGGGGTCTTCTAATAGGGGATGCTCCTATCACTTCCATTAACATGATCCACGACAGGGCGATGTTTTTCAAAAAAAAAAAAAAAAGAAAAAGCCCATTTTTATTATTATTATTTTTTTTTAACCACCAGTACTTGGCCCAGCTATCAATGCCGAGCCTGGAATGCCCCTGCGCGCCGATTTTCGCCGAAGCGCCGGGGTACCGCTTCAATTTTTTTTTGGCTGGCGCTTCCAGCCATTGTGGTCCGGTACCCCGAAGCCCTAAAGGCGCAGAGCGTTAACGGGAAAGCGCCACGGCCGATAGCTGGGCCAAGTACTGGTGGGTTTTATTTTTTATTTTTTTTTAAAGGAACACTCGTGCCAGTGATAGTGGTGCTGATAAGAGCAGACACCACTACCACACGGGGAGAGGCTCCATCTATTGGTGGGGAGCATCACCTGCTGGAAAACGGGTCCAGCATCCCAGATACAATGTGATACAATGTGATCAGAAGAAACAAGAAGAAACAAGAAGGCAGGTCCTGATGGCATTGATTACCCTGGACACCAGGGGATTGACCAAGCAGGATACTGAGAATACAGCAACTCTGTCCATTCAGAAGACACATAGGTTGTGGGATTTGACTGGGGTTGACTGGGCAGGGGCAGGGCAGGGAACCTCTTCACCTCATACACGGCGCCAGATAGTAACTGCTATGTACTGGTTCCTCTGTCCCCTACCAGCTCCCGAGAACTGTCCCCTGCGAACCCTGTCAACCTCCGAACTACTGCGTTGCTTGAGAATGTCTGAAAGCAAGGGAAGGACGGAGCAGCCGAGATAAAGTCCTGGACCCCCTCCATTGGGGGAGACCTATCTACCCTTATTACCCTGGCGTCCCTTCCTCAGGACTGCAACCATGTGGGGGGGGGTTCGTGATCAGTGCCCAATACCTACAGCTGGTAACCAATTCCCCCTGCCTTGTCCAAAAGTGGGTGTGTGTCTTAGACAGTGCTCTGTCTTTCCTACCTCTCTCTTACTTGAACTCTCTACTGTCTTTACTCTCGCTCTGGCTACCAACAGTGACTGCCCTACTGCCCCCTACCCTGCGGCCTGGTCCCCCTAGTGCCCTGCAAGATCCAACCCGTACCACGTCATATCCACCAGGCAGTTAGAGGGGGGGGGGAAGAGGTCCGGGAAGTGATCAGGCGATTTGAGAGGGATTGCTGCGTCCACTTTAGTCCATTCATTGAAGTACAATTGGTAGTCTCTTGTGAGCTCCCCCCCAGCTTGGTCTTCCTCAGCTGCTATAGTTACTGTTGGAGTTCCCGGCCATTCCACTCTGCCAATCCTCCCTCCCTGTGGATCCCCAAGCCAGTTTGAGCTGAAGTCTTGGATTTGTTTACTAATATCTTTTGGATTGTGAAGGGATTGAATTCGTGTTTTGAGCGCATTCCATTTGGCTGTGATTTCTATCTGGATTTGAAACTGGACGCTCTCTGTGAACTCGGGCCCTTCTAATCGTGCCCCCTCCATTTCGAAGGTGCAACGTCGTCGCCAAAGTGCCCAGAGGACCGCCTGCCGTCCCAGCCTGAGCATGTTTCCAGTGAACTCATCCATGGGCTCTGACAGGCTCGCGGGCCAGGATTCACAGAGCAGGGTTTTCCAATCCCATGGCCACTGAACTTTGGTCCCCAGTTGGTCCCACAGTCTGTCCCACCATCTCCATAGCCAAAGCGCCCCCGGGCACTGGAGAAAGACATGCTCAATTGTCTCCGGCCGTTTCCGGGGTGGGAACGCATTCATGCAAAATTTGCACCATGGGAGGGCTCGCCCTTGTTGTTCCAGAGACGTCCTGTCTATAAGCCAGTTGTTAGTAGGAAGGCAGCGATGCTCGATCTGCCATTGGAGTGAGGCCCATTTTGCTGGCTTTTCTTTGACTGTTCGGAACCATCGGATAGGCTGCAGCTCCTGATTGCTTATGTTGAGGTGGGTCCTCCAACGATCCTTCACCTGATCGCGTAGTGCAGCCTTTGGTCTTAAGAGTCTGTAGGCAGCTTTAACAGTTAGAGCATATAGAGTTTTCGTGAATTTCCTGTCCTGCCTRCCATGGGCTGACCACGACCACTCCCYTGGATCYAGGGYCAGGAGGTCCMGRGGGGTTTCTGGGTAGTAGGCTATCCAACGTTCGTTTTCGTGTAGTACTCGAAYTYGGTAGACCTCTGMTGTTTGRCATGTTAGGTYCCCGCTGTTGAGGTCGCTTARGATCACGTTGTCCTGGCCGACTGGTGAGAGTCRTACAACTACCGTCCCATCCCGAGKACAACAGATGACCCTACCCACCTGGCCGCGTCGGTCCCGGACTRCAACCCAGTCCTGTTCTTGCAAGGTGGGGCCTTTTCGAAGGATTCTCCACCATGCAAGAGGGATCATTTCTATTAACCGCTCCAGGGCATCATACGGACGGTGGCAATATCTCCGCCTGCGACGGAGCTGGTCGGGCCCCATCTAGTCCCTCGTGTCTCGGTCCCATATGTCATTTACCCGTATTACCCCATTCCTGATCCAGCTCTGCCAGGGGCAGTCGGTGCAAAGGAGCATGCGGCCTGTCGAATCTACCACTCACCTGTTCCCAAAGAGAGGTTGGCGCGCCACCTCCTCCCATCGTTCCGATTCTGTTTTGTCTGGGGGGGGCAGGCTCCTCGATGTCTTAAGCAGGGCTGGCCAAAAGGGGTCATGACGCAGGTCATCTCTAGCTGCTTGCCTGGGGCAGTCACGACGTGGTCCAATGTGTTGCCTCCTTATGCGAGGGATGGGCCACTCTCTATTTTCCAACCACATCAGCGGGTCTGTTCCCTCGGGTACCTGTGGTGCAAGGCGTGCAATTTGTTCCAACGCCAACCGTCTCCAGGGGACCTCCGGGTTGAAAAGGAGGCGTTTGAGCCATTGCAGAGCCAATGCSTRGGTTTGCAGCAGGGGKTYAATGATACCCAACCCTCCCCGGGTTTTGGGTTGGATGAGGGCGTGCCAAGCGACCCGGTGCAGAACATTTTGTCGTTCGTGATCCCCACGCCATAAGAAGGCGGAAATATGGCGTCGCAGCGGACGCAAGGCATTCTTGTCGAGGGCCCAAATGGCCGATTTATACCACATGGATGCGAGAACTACGTTGTTGATGATTAGGGCGCGGCCAAACAACGAGGTGTGCTTATCCCTCCAAAGGGCCATTTTGGCCAGGGGGGGCGATGAGATCCACCCGTTACATGTCGGTGGTCTACCTTCCGCTGTCATGGAGATGCCTAGCACCCTAATGGGGGCCTCTTTAGGGAGCCAGTTAATCCTGGGTTGTTCGGGGGGTCTCACACCTTGATGATGTATCCACCAACGCAGGGTTTTATTCCCCCAGTTCACTCTCATGTCCGACAGTGCGCAAAAGCGGTCCATCATATGTTGCACCTCTTCCATTGCTTCTTTGGAAGCCTTCACCATCAGTGTGAGATCATCAGCGAATAGCGAGCACACTGGGATGACCTCTTTTGGTATGGCCGCCACCTGGATTCTGTTGAGGTTTTTGTGAGATCTCAGGTTGGCAGCGAGTGCCTCCATGACGATAATAAATAGGTAGGGTGCTATGGGATCGCCCTGTCGTACTGACCGCTGCAGGTAGATGGGGGGCGCCAGGTTGCCATTGACCATGACTCTAGTGGTTGCGTTCACGTGGAGGATTTCGATCCAGTGTCGGAAGTTCCCCTCAAAATTTAGTTTATGTAGGCATCTATCCAAGAAGAACCAGTCTACATGGTCGTATGCCTTCTCAAAGTCGATGAAGATGATAGCAGCATTATTTCTGGATTGCCTTGATAGTTTGATCACCTCATTGACCAGGAGTATGTTGTCCTGTATGTTTCTTCCTTGGATGAAGCCAGTCTGGTCAGGGTGAATGATGTCTCGCATAACTGGTTTCATCCGCTAGCTAGAGCTTTTGCTAGAAGCTTGTAGACCACAGTGAGGAGGGTGATGGGCCTGTAGTTTCTGATATTGGTCCTGGCTCCTTTTTTGTAAAGGAGAGTCAACACTCCTTGCCCCATTATGTCACCTATCTGTCCGGAGTCCCAGACCGCGTGGTAGAAGTCCATGAGATCCGGTGCGATAATGGGCCACATAGTTTCCCAAAATTCCTTGGGGAGACCATCCAGGCCCGGGGTCTTTTCGTCGTCCATTTGCTGGAGCGCCTCCCAGATCTCTTCCTTGGTTATAGGTGCATCTAAGGTCTGTTTCTGCTGGTCGGTGAGGGTGCTCATAAGTGGATCGAAGAATGCATCAATCTCTTCCGACCGATTGCCCTGCTCGTGACTCTGGCATTCGGAGGTGAACAGTTCTTGGTAGAAATCTCTGGCTATTTTGGTGCACGCTGCCGTGGATGTGTGGAGGGTTCCTGGGTGGCCTTTTGGGTCCTCAAGGGCCTCAATTGTCGCTCGCCCTATTCTGGCCCTAGCCATTGCGAAGAATCTGGCGTCCATTGCTCCCTCTGTATTGTACTTGGAGAGCTTGCCCCGGATCCTGGCCCCCTGCCACCTGTGTTCCATGTGCCCCATGAGTTGTCTTTCTAAGGATAGGATCGTCTCATTTTGCTGTTCGAGGGCTTGCGGTACGTCATCTCGTGATTGTAGTTGCTGTAGTTGGTGCTGAAGATTTAGCTCCTCCGCGTGGCGGCAAGTCGCGAGTAGTTTCGAGTATTCGTTGCACTTGCGACCTAAGAAAGCTAGGCCGTTATTGAACCACACTATGTCATCGTCAATTTGGTCCCTTTTGGTTTTCCAAAAGGACCAAACGTCCTTGAGGTAGTCTGTAAAACGGTCGTAGGAGAGGAGTGATGTGTTGAGTTTGTAGAAGCCTCTACCTTGGTCGGGTTTCTTTCTAAAGGAGAAGATTGCCACACACATGGCATGATCCAGGCCTGGGTGGGGGCTTTTCGAGAAAATCTCTGCAGTCTGCAGGCCCCCTTGCAAGTCCTCTGATGCCAGGATCAGGTCTATGCGAGACTTTGATGCATTCACTATCGCGTTCTTGCGGAAGCATGTGAAGCGGCGGGCCGTTGGGTAGCTCCGCCGAAAGGTGTCAAAGAGGTTTAGAGATTGGGAGAGGTCGGAGATCATACCTTCATCTTGCTCAATGTAGCCCGGGCAGGGGGACGGGGTCTTGCATCTGTCGGTCCACCTATCTGGGGCTGCGTTGAAGTCTTGCCCACCGGTAGCTTATCCTTCAAGGGTTCCAGGAAGGTCCGTCTCTCCGTTGGATCATTTGGTGTGTATATGTTGAGGATGGTGACCACTTCCAATTCCAGCATGGCCAAGAGGTAGACCCATCTGCCCCGCTTAATTGGTCTACGATGGCCTGTCTTTTGGAGGCCTGTGCTGAGGCCAGGCCGTTGACATTGATAGAGCGCAAGTCAAGGTCCGCTTGCCGTTTAAAGAGGTTCCAGGCCTTATCCCTGCCATAGAGCGCGTCTACCACATCCACTGCTTATTATTGCAGGATCTCCCCAGACCTGTGAGAGGGAGCGTTGTGTTTTTTATTTTTATTTTTATTTTAGCGGCAACCACTTCGCTGAGTCCAAGAAGCTGCCTTTTTGCAGACTGCGCATCCTGAGCATGCTCACCAGGAAGGACTCAACCTCTGTTGCCGTCCAGAGGTCCCCATTTTTTATTTTTAGGATTTGAAGGTCCAAGAGGGCCTCGTTATCAAACCAGCGCATGTTYGTATYAGGGCGGTCGTAYTGTAGGTAGATGTCCCTGAGACTGAGCATGTCCCGCCYATAGGAGATGACCAGGGCAGAGGTGGCGCCCTCAGGGAGGAGACCTTGGGCCAACCGTGCGATATCCTGTTTCCTCAGGGAAAGATTGTCTGCCCAAGATGTTAAGGAGAGGAAGAGGGCCGAACGGCCCTGTAGAGAGACTTCCCCATGTACTGCGTTAGGCGGGACCGACAGACCCACTTCCCACTCCCCATGAGCTTGTCGAACTGGGAGGAGCAATATGCCCTTGTTGGATGTTGTAGAAGGGGGGGCCCTTTCTAGCAGTTGATGTAATTTTTGTCTCCTGCTAGTAAGGGACGTGTCTGGGGGCTCGGTGGACTAGGTGGGGGTGTCGGGGGGATGGGGGGGAGGGGGGGAGGGGGGCACTGGTGGCTGAGCTGGTGCTACCGACTCCCAGGCTGGTAATGCGAGGCAGAGACCGTTTCCCAGACCTGTGGCTTGGGATTGAGAGGGTTGGTGCGGGGTCTGATGAGCATCCCTGTCATCCGGCCCCTCCTTCCGGCGTTCCTGTGGGTCTGTGGGGCTGCTTATCTGTTGATGGGATGCTGGGCAGCCCTGCTCTCCAGGCTGGGTGGGTGTGGAGGTCGTTTCTGCCTCGGTGTCTGGTTGGCCTGTCTCCCCAGAGGTGTCGTTGCCTGTGTGGCCGTCCCCGCCTTCCGACCGGGGAGCCTCTCCCTCGGTGGGGCTGTGCTTTTGTGTTGTAGTGTGGTCCGCATTGCCGTTTCTTTCGTCTGTGTGGCCCTCCACTCCTTCCGTTCTGGTGTACTCTCGTATGTCCGAGCGGGGTTTCTCCCCCTCTGTATTGGTTTGCTGTAGCATGGCAGATCCTTGGGTGACACTCCCGGTGAGGCCGTGCACGCCATCCGGGGCTGGAGGGGGGGTGAACCTGGTGAGCACGATGCCTAACAACTTATGGCAGATCTGTGGCCAGGTTGATCCTTGCGGTTTAAGCCCAGGTTGTTGTAGAGGTGGCATACTAGACGGATGGCAGTCACCCACAGTACTCGGCCACTCGGTTGTCCAGATGAACCCCTCTGAAGACCCCGCCCACCTTTCCTCTCATCTTTTTGCCCTGGCGCACCCCCAACCCCCCTGTCCTACCCTAGTGTTAACCACCCAGGACCATCACCCACTGCCATCTTGGCGAGGTGACCTGACCAGACAGTGGTTGCAGGTACCGGGGCTAAGCAGAGATGCCTACCCCCTGCTCAGCCCCGTTTGAAGCAGACGCCGTGCAAGCCTGATTGCACGGGGACTTCGGGAGCTAGGGATGAACATGCTACTACATGTCTTTATGAGGGTGCACAGTGACTCCCATCTAGCTTAGTTGTGTGGTGATGATAGAGAGCTGGGTATCCTCCGTTCCCTCGTATGTCCCTGGATCCCGTTCCGGCCATGACACCCCCGACATCCCGTACTAAGGAACTGCTATGCCAGCCTCAACCCTATGCTGCGTACTAGGAGGATAGCCAACCCTAGGTCATGAGTTATGAACTGAGTTTCGTATCCTTACGTTGTCTTTACTACAGTGTTCTATGGTGTTGATGGTAGAGAGGTGGGGATCCTCCATTCCCTCGTATATCCCTGGAGCCCGTTCCGGCCCCACGGTAAGGTGCAGTATCTCCTGACACCCCCGACATCCGTACTAAGGACTGCTATGCCAGCCTCAACTCTAAGGTACGCACTAGGAGGATAGCCCATCCTCAATCGTGAATCATGGACTGTATGTATTGACCCTGGATAATCTATTATCCCTGTGTTGTATGGTAATCTGAGAGCAGACAATCCTCCGTTCCCTCGTATGTCCCTGGAGCCCGTTCCGGCCCTGCGGTAAAGTGCAGTATCTCCTGACACTCCCGACATCCCGTACTAAGGAACTGCTATGCCAGCCTCAATCCTTTGACCACGTACTAAGAGGATGATCAGCCGTAAGTTACAGTCTGGTATCGAACACAGGACCTAATTGTACAAGTGACCTAACCTATTGACCTACACTGTGAAATAGTCTGTAACTGTGCTCTGCTGGGCTAGAGTAAACTGGACTATGCAAGCCACCCAGCAGTCTCATGACAACCCCGTAGACCAAGGACATCAGGATACCCACCATCGGCGAGTCCCCACGTACAACAACCATGGACTAACCCTTGGGTGGTACGCAGGCAGTGTCTGTAATAACTTACCTGCGTCATCCCAAGGGGGTGTGTGCCCAGCGGTGCGTCATTCTAACGCCCTGCCGGTGTCCATGCGCAAGGCTGTGGAGTTTTGAACCCCCAACCTCATACCACAATGCGCATTTCCAACCGGTGCTCTAACCACTTAGCTACTGAGTCACAGGTGACTGTGTAGTGGCAAGGGGCTATAGGGGTCGGGTGCACCCATAGGTGGGGAGCACCACTCTGTGAAGGCATCATCATGGTGGGCGCTGCGTTTCCTTGTGGGGAGCGGGTGCAGATAAAGGGGTTGCATATGCCCTGGGTGGTAGGTCCAGGTAGGAGGCAGGGTACAGCCACATGATTTAGAAGCAGTCCACCTCAGTGGGTGTGCGACTTTGGTTTATCAAATGACAACATACTAGCACATAATCAGACAGAACAGTAACCATCATTGTTCTTCTTCTTTTTTTTTTTTTTTTTTTTTTTTTTTTTTGGTCATCAGGTTGGGGGAGGGGGGAACATATAGGTCATATCGAACAAGATGATAAGGGGAATAAATTCTATAGGTGGTTGAAAAAATTCGGATGGAAATCGTACGTCGCCCTGCCATTGGTGTTTGGGGAAAAGGATGAGTTACTGCAGTGTCGAGGGAATGTGTATTGGACGCTGGTCACCCTGTCTGAATAGTAGGAACGGAAAAAGGTCGGGACGGAAGAGGAAAGGGAAAAGGGCAAGGAAGAAGTGTATGAGTCAGGGATCAAGAAACGTGGGAAGTATAATTAAGTTTAGGACCTGTATATGGACCCGTTTTCCAGCAGGTGATGCTCCCCACCAATAGATGGAGCCCCTCCCCGGGTGCTTGAAAAAAAAAAAAAAAAAAAAAAAAAAAGTTTAGGACCTGTAACAGGGAGTTTTGCGATTTGATGAACGTGTTGGAAGAAGGGTACAAGGAGTTCGAGGCGCTGAAGGGAGACCTTTGGGTGACGAAATGGTCTACCTTATGAAGAAGGTTTGGGGAATCGGTGGTGAGAGCAAAAGGACGGGTGAAAATGTTGAGGGAATGTAAAAAAGAGATACAAGAAGGGAGGAGGTTTCGAGTGGTGAAGGTGGTGAAAGGGAAGTTTGGACTGACTAAGGACAAAAAGACGCTGATCAGACTGTTATCGGTACCATGGACAATTAAAGAATTGTACAAACTACCCCCTGGAGGATCTAAGCATCCACCTTGAGCTGAGCAGTCGTATCTTTCATCACATTCAATAGCTCAAATGTTAAGGGACGCTGGACCCGCTTTCCAGCAGGTGCTGCTCCCCACCAATAGATGGAGCCTCCCCAAGCCTGCTAGTGGTGTCTGCTCCTACCAGCACCTCTAGCATTCACTTGGGCCGTCTTTTCTTAAAAAAAAAAAAAAAAAAAAAAAAAAAAACTGGAGGATCTGACCCGCCTGTTCCAAACTGCACGTACTTTTTCGAAAAAGGCGACAAAGAAGAAAGTGAAAGGGATCCTGGATGGTGTCTTGTCAAAAAAGTTTGGGGTAAAACTGAGGAAGCGTATTGTTGTGGGAGTTATGTATAGCGCGGAGATCTCGAAGAGGGGAGTGCGGGAGCTAGTTAGGGAAAGGATTAAGGAATAATTCCCCGAATGTGTTACAAGATCATTTGCAGTCGCATGAGAACTGTTTGGAAACGGAATCGAACGGTTGGTCAGGCACTGCAGAACCACAAATCCGCTGCTCAGAATGTGGTAGGTGTCTGCCCTTGCGCAGACTCAGACCTCCCTAAAGTGGGGGGACATGTGACTTGCAGACTTGGTTCCGTGGCAGGAATGCCAAGGATGTAATGAGGGAAATAAATGATGCTTTTTTGAAGAATGGGTTAAATAAGTGGGTGTTGCCGGAGGAAGTAAGTAGGATAATGGTGAGAAGTCAGGGGAAAGTTGTGTACGGTGTGAAGGATCGGGTAGAACAGTTCAGGAAACTGTTGGTTAATTTTGTCAGGACACCGCTGGATAAGAATCCCGCTGAAACTCTCGTGATGTGCCCTCAAGTTTATGCGGAAGGAATGAAAAATCTGTTCTGGGGGAAAGAAAACTTTGAGCCGGTTGCAGAAAGTGAGTCAGACGTAATTGCAGAAAGCAAGGGTACTTACATGGAAGAGGGATTCGAGAAGTTGGGGAAATGGGATGGAAAAGGGAGATTGGGTAAGGCTTTCATTATCCCTAAGAACAAGGATTTCTGCAGATTTCGCCCTATTACCCCCTCTTACTCGGAACCATCTAGGCAAGCCGGCCAAAGAATAGCGAGGGCACTGAACGCTATGATGTTGCTACTGCCACCCTCACGTCGTGTCACTTCAATTTGAGGTCGACGGGGGAGCTAAAAAGTAGGATGGAGAGGATTTCAAAGTGGGCGCAGTCAAAAGGGAAAGGAGGATGTGTGAAGAGGCTGTCTTTTGATATAAAGGAAATGTTCCATGAGCTCCCTCATTCCTCTATTAAGCAAGCGGTGAGCTGGTTGGCAAATGAATTGGTTAAGAAAGGGAGACATGGGGTGTTTGTTAAGAAGAGAGGGAAAGGGGTGTCCTTCGCGAAGCAGAGAGGGAAAGAGTGGATCTTTATTAGCATAGACCAAGTGTGTAGATATGTGACATACGAGTTAGATAATACGTACCTGGTAAGCGCAGGGAGAATTCTCAGGCGGGTAATGGGGGTGCCGATGGGGAAGAATAGTAGCCCCCCATTAGCCTGCCTGCTGTGCATGTTCAATGAGGCTTGTTTCCTGGGCTCGTTGGATAAGGATAGGAACCTGGTTCAAGGCGTAAGATTGGTGGACAATCTGTCTGTATTCGTGTGGGAAGGGAAGTCGGAAAAAGGGGTCAAGAGGGCGGCCGATGTGATCAAGAAACTGTCAGGAGTGATAACATCAAGGGAATGAATCGGGAAGCTAGGATTTCTAGTGTTTATCAGGCGGCTCCTTTCAGAGCTGAAGAGGCTATCCTGTGTTCCCATCAATCAATTGTCATTTTCTTGTTATTCAAGGGACGCTGGACCCGATTTCCAGCAGGTGAAGCTCCCCACCAATAGATGGAGCCTCCCCGACAATGCTAGGGATGTCTGCTCTTACCAGCACCCCTAGCAATAGTCTGGGCTGTTTTTCTGTAAAAAAAAAAAAAAAAGAAACCTGCAGTTAAAAAGAACGGATGATGGGGAGGGGACGTGGGACTTCCTGGGTTGCGAACTGAGGGTCTGCAGGTACCCAAACCGGATGGAAATCAGATATAAAGCGAAAAATGAGGACAACGTTTGGAGTGAGGACTTCTGCTACAGGTCGATGCAGAGTTTCGGGTCCTACTCTGACAGAAAACAGAAGAAGGCGATAATAAACAGTGCGTTGTCAAGAATCCACATGAGTACGACTACTGTGGAACTGGCGGAACTGCCCCTACTGACGCTGAGAAGGGAATTGAGACTGTTGGAATACCCGAAGGAAATGTTTAAGGACATTCTGGGACATTTTATTGAGCGATGAGCACCAGAGTGGGAAAGGTACCGGGGAATAGGCTGAATAGACGAGAACAACGAGGACATCAACCGTATTTAACGGTTGACTGTCACTCGACTTCACCAAGAGAGTCGCCTTCCCCCTGAGGACGTCGGTCTGGCGACGACAGAAACGCGTAGGGGAATTCGCCAGTGTGTCGGTCGCGTTGAGGAGAAGGGTTAGGGATATTGACGATCAGGATGTGGTGGCGGGAGACACGATCGGTGGATGAGCTGAATTGAAAATTTTACGAGAACTTGGCCCCTCGTTTGGGATTCATGCTATGAAGACTCCGTCAGTGTGCTGTGCTTTCCGCTTGGCAATGATTGTGTGCTTCTAAGCTTCAGCGACGCGCTTGCGTTCGCTCTCTCTATCTTCACTCTATACTCACACTTGATTGAAATCGAGGGCAACTCCAATGAACGAAGGGGACATCGACTGTCCTACTCCCATCTGCTGCCAGGCAGCGAGGAGCGATTCAACAATGATTGCCCCTCAGGTGGGAGGTAGGTTGTTTAGTGTTTCATGTGTCTGATCTGTTTGTTGGTATGTTTGATGATTGTTTGTTGTGGTAGTTGATGGGAATGCTTTTCGTTAGGGTTAGGCTGGGCCCATTTCCCAGCACTATCTATTTCAATGGTTCACCATTACATGTCAAGGGACGCTGGACCTGCTTTCCAGCAGGTGCCGCTCCCCACTAATAGATTGGAGCCCCCAGTGAAACTGGTAGGAGTGCATGCTCTTATCATCACTCCTATCAGCAGTCACGAGGTGGTATTTTCTTAAAAAAAAAAAAAAAAAAAAAGGCTTTGATGGCAGGAGGTCAATCCTTCCCTGTCGCTGGGAAGTAATCAATGCCTCTGCTATTCAGAGTGACATGGCAGATATGGTGGAATACGGATTTGGCGTCACATGGCTTCACATGGCATAAACAGACCGAATGAACACAATCACGTGGTATTGGATGCACTCTAATGACATCTTCACAAATCATTGAATAGGGACGCTGGACCTGATTTCCAGCTGACACTCATCGTATCATTCTATTGGGAGGCGGACCCAATTTCCAGCAGGTGCTGCTCCCCACCAATAGACGGAGCCTTCAACGCTGGGGCCCACTTAACGAGGCTGCTCTTATCACCTTGGTTAAGTGGGTTTCCCCACACATGAAGTTTTCAAAAAAAAAAAAAGGGTATACTCGCACTCGCTCTTTCCAAAGTGTATGATCTATCTGATACATGCTCAGGAGAGCAATGTCTGGGGAGCCAAGGATCTGCAAAGTGATGAAAAGGACTCGAATGGACAATGCAACGTCAGCAAAGCATCAACAAGCAATGTACATCCAGATACATACAAAAATAGCACAATGTAGTGCAGCGGAAGACTCAAAGATATGTCCTGACCTGTCTGATACTGACACAACATCCCATCATGCACCACACATGTGAGAGGGAGGAGGGACCGCATACACAACAGAAGAAAGGTCCCTCCTTGCACACACACATGGGGGAGATATCACGGATGAGAGATGGGGGAAGAGGTGAGACGAAGATGGAGGCAAGGGAGAAGACCAAGATCGTGATAGCGAAGTCCAAAAATAGTCCCCTGCCGAATGTCCAATGACTCCAATCAATGTCTGCCACAAAAATGTCGGATCAGATCCTGGGCAGAATACCCGATGTAACCTCTGCCAGTAACCTCTCTCTTTCTCTCTCTCTCTGAAAGGAGAAGAAGAAGAATCAGGGCAGAACGAACAGGCAAACATCACCAGTTCAATGGAGGGCAAACACAGAAGAACATAAATAGTAAATCACTCATGTTCACCAAACACCACAAAACACCACAAAAATTTAACGCTTCCCCTTGACGCGTTTCGACTTGTGCGCTAAACAAGTCTCATCAGGAGGGCCTTCCTCAGCACCTCTGATCCTTCCCTCTCTTCCCTCTATCACTCCTCGCTTTCCTCCCTCCCTCATTCCTCCCTCGTCCGTATCCCCATCGCCTCAGATGACACAGTCGACATAGCATCCTCCAGCACCATCTAGCCATAATGTACTACTCAGCGGAGTATTGTATCAAAGTAGTCAAGTAGTCTACCGGCACAAGTGCCTGCTTTCGTACCTCTCGATCGATCCAGCAACACGCCTCATACAACCCAGAGGGCAGACTGGTAATCCGTGTTTCAGATATAGTTGTGCACGATCTGGCCGCACAGACTAGTGCGCGCGACCCGAAAAAACCCGAACAGTCCCGTCAGCCTCCTTCACACATTTTTCCGGTAAAAAACACAGAAAAAAAACGACAAAAAAGCCCAAAAAACTCCTTACTCACACGACCCATCCAAAAGAGCCAGCGATCCCGTCCCAACTAGGATCTGACAACCGTCACCCAAAGTGCCACAGGTGCCAGGGCGCCCAAATCCCGGTGCCCAAAAAAATTCCCAGTGCACCTTCTAGGCCACGCGCCCCGTGAGTCAGGATGCTGGTATCAGAGAAAACCCCACCCGTCAGCTATTTTTTCAAAAAAAAAAACCAAAAAAAAAATTCCGGTGTAGGGACAGACAAGAGGGAGGAGGAGGAGTTCGAATTACAGCACCAATCCACGCTAGTGTGTGCCCGGCTCGTCGCCTCGGTATACAAAAACCACCAATTCTACTAGGAGAAGACTACTCTATGGTGGGGGTACACCTGTGAGATCCAAGATCCCCAGGGACCACCCACCACCTTGGCAAATCTTACCAAGGAACCGAAGAAGAAGAAGAAGAAGAAGAAGGTCGGAGGGAGGAGAGATCGAGACGCAGAAGAAGAAGAAGATGCCGTCCTCCTCTCGATCTCACCTGCAGGTAATCGCCACCATGGCCTGACCGTCTTCTCGTCGTCATGTGCAGGTCGCCGGCGTGAAGCCCAGCTATGGCGCCAGGTAAGTATCGCCGGTGCAGGTATGGCCTCCCCCCCCTTCTGCCTACCTACTCCTCTACCTCTACTCCAGCGTAGCACTGTAGCGCTGTAGCGCTGGTCCACCAGTGTGTCGCCCAAGAAGTGAGCTACTAGAACTGTGTGCCAGGTAAGTATCGCCGGTGCAGGTATGGCCTCCCCCCCCTTCTGCCTACCTACTCCTCTACCTCTACTCCAGCGTAGCACTGTAGCGCTGTAG
>BFEA01000030.1:4759078-4773571 GCA_003427395.1 Chara braunii
ACGTCCAGAGCGGAGTCGAATAAAGTCCCAGTCTGAGTATGCCCTTCTCTTTTTTCCCTTTTTAACCAAACTTATCCTTATCCGTATCCTTATCCTTGCGGATAAGAAGCTATCGGAGAAAAGACCTGGGACTAGCTCAACCTCGATGCATCTGGTTGCAATCACGTCCTGAGCTGAGTCGAATAAAGTCCTAGTCTGAGTATGCCCTTCTCTTTTTTCCCTTTTTTTAACCAAACTTATCCTTATCCTTATCCTTATCCTTGCGCATAAGAAGCTATCGGAGAAAGACCTGACAGTCCCAACATCTACCAACGGGCCTACCTCAATTTTTACTACACCCATCTTACTGTTGAAATACAGACCTATCTCCCGTTGGAATCCAGATGCAATCACATGAACAGCATACAATCGTTCTGCATCACCTATCAGATTCACTTTTTACGATGCTGCTCTGGGAGGAAATGCTTATTATATTAAATTCGCACCACGCATTTAATTTTGTTTTTTATTTTGTTTATTTTGTCAGAAATGTTTGATGCTTCTCGACTCTTGACTGTGGTTTGCGTTAACTGCTGTCACTTTAAACAGTAGTTTAGTTCACATCTGTGCAAGTTCATTTCATATTTTATTTTTTTCCGTTTTTTTTTCTTTCCTCCATAATTTTCTTCCCTTTATTTTTTCGGTACCCTCTTCCTTCTGAAAAGTGTGAGGAAAAAAAAAAAAAGTCCACAGGCTTGAGATGAAATGATTGAACTGATCGGACCCACAGGTGAGAATGCTCCGTCCACGTCTGGGACCGCGAGTGAGGTGGACTCGATCACCGAGAGTGCCGAGAAGTTGACTACTCATGATGAACGGAAGAGGGGAGAGGACGCGCCGGTGGGCGATAGTCCTCCTGTTGTCACACCAGCCAAGCGTACGAACAACCGAACCAGCGTGCCGCCATTGCGACTCACCGAATGCCTGCAGCGTACGAGGACACGAGTCTCCATTCGGAAGACGGCCAAGGGTCAAGTAGCGAAAGCACTGACTGCCATCAAAGCTCCATCGCGCGATGTGATGATGGAAAGGATGATCTTCCTCGATAGTAACCGACGGGATCTCTCTGGCTTAGATTGTGACATGTTGCGTGCCATTTGCCGTGACGAGGGCGTTGTTTACGTCACTAAGGTGCAGGCGATCTTTGATATCGCCGACCGCCGCGCCCAGGTACGTTTTGGTGAAGCGGTTCCTAACCTTGGAACGGTTGTGAATCTCGGAAGTGACGATGAGCGTTCTGGCCATGACGGTGATCATGACGAGGCGCTAGCCTGATCTGGGTCCACGAACGAATTGATGCTGATTGCCGAAGTCATCATGTCCTTCCGGAAAGCCGCTAATGACGAGTCGGACTGGATCTTTTGCTTAATTGTTCTGTTGCTAGCACTCCGTGGTTGCCTTCGTTGGCTGAGTAAATGTGTTGACTCATGGCTACGTTTATTTCACGAGTATGGAATTGACTTCCTTAAGCATCCTAGTTGCATGTACGTTGTCACATCGATTCGCTGTAAATCGCAGTATGTCGGGCAAACGTCTAGATCACCGTCAGTACGTTGGAAGGAGCATTTGTCTGTTTTCAAAAGAAACAGTAAGACTATGCACCTATATCGATGGTGGAAATGTTTTGGCGCAGAGTCTTACGCCTTGTTGCCTGTTGCGATAGTCGAACCTGTTGCCCTGGTGGAAGCAGCTTTCATACGTCAATGGTGTCCTTTCCTTAATTCTGCAGGCAAGTCCACTCCTAAGTTAGGTAATAGACGTCTGGGGAAGAAGGAGCGAAGTCGGGTCCGAACTGCTGACTTCGAGGTGAGGGCAGTCGAACGGGCGGTCAACCCTATACGTGTTCGACTGAATGGTGATGATAATTGGACCGTGGATATCTTCGAAGTGCTACGTGCACAGGACGATGCCGGCGTTCGTGAATTCTCCTTGCATATTGAGGGAGGGGCCACGTGGTGTAGTAAGTGGCGTGGGATTATCAAAGCATTTGGGTTCTCGTGATTGTCCTATAATGGCGTGTTTGGGAATTTAAAAGATTTTAAGCAGGCCTTCGAAACCAAGGGTGTGATTAAGTACTTACGACGCTGGAAAGCATGTAAACGTACTAATAAACCTTACTTGTTTTCTATCCTCAAGAATCCACATCGGCTGGAATCGTTGAGGAGATGGGATTTGGATTCCCTCTCGAGTTTGTTCAATACTATCAAAGAGTTTGACAAGAAAGGGCCTCGCTCTTATTTGCGACGCATCATTGGCAGAATTGTGAAGGATGGCTTTGGCTTCAATTTTCCTGCTCGTATCGTCATTCGCTTGTTGTTTGATGATAGAATTAAGCTAGCTGATGTTCGGAAGTTGGTTAACGACAAGTTGGGTGATCTACACCTACCTCCTTGCATAGTTCGTCGTGCGCGATGTAAGATCCGCCTTGTTTGGGTTCGTAACCCAAGCATAGCGGATATGTTGCACAAGCATCGTGCTCTTGCACGAATGGAAGTGCTGCCCTGCACCTGTGCAGGTTTGCCGTACCCTAGGGTACGAGGTCACGTGCGCGTAAGACTACGTGAGGTGGAAGGTATTTCCCCACTGTTGTCTAATGCCAACAACATCCCGAGAGTGAACGGGGTTGACAGAGTGGGAAGATTGGGTACTGAAATCAGCGATGGTTTCGAACGTTGGGCTAATGTGAAGGGACAGTCTGTTTCTTGCTCTGTGACGGAACTTAGAAGGTGCATGACTAGGCCTGCATTCGCTGATTCGTGTCTGTTGGAGAAACGCGATGTCATCGAGTTGAGAGACCGTTTTCAAAGGTTTGGTTCTTACCCCTTTGGACCGGAATCCTGGGGAAACATTGGTAATGTGCCCCTTGCTCTTTTACGAGGGCATGATGTCTCTGTTCATCCGTAATGCTGGCTACATTCCGGTGATGGGTACTGGAACCAAACTATTGAGTGCGATGAAGGAAACTTTGCGGGATGATGGGATGCTTGGTTTCGCTAAATGGGATGGGAAAGGGACCATCGGGCATGCCTATGTGATGCCTAAGCACAAGGACCCGGATCGGTTCCGTCCTATTTGCCCTTCGTACACTGAGCCTACCGCTCGAACAAGCAAGGCTGTCGCAAAGGCCTTAAACCACCAGTTCACCCATACCTGTTTTGAATATCCCAAAAATCAATTTGCCGAGCCTGAAAGTGCGCGGGTACTGGCCTCTTTGTGCTGGACCTGCTGCAAGCTGATGGACTGAAAAGCAGGCCGTGGGTCATTTTTGTTTTCAATTTTGTATCTCGTTTTTTATTTTTACTCCATTTTCACTCATGTGCCACGCCAGTCAGGCTGAAGAATAAGACAAAAGGATCAATTGCATGGGCTGAAAAAAAAAAAAAAAAAAAAAGAGAGGGAAAAAAGGAGATTTGAATAAATCGGTGGCTGAAAAAACATTCAAAAAATTCGTGGCAGCGGGAGGGTGCAATTGCAGTCAGATGCATTCTGGAAAGTGGCAGTGTGAGTATGCCCTAAGGGCCTTGCTACACTACTCGGCAAATGTGCAAAACGAGAGTGAATCTTCCATTAGAAGATGGAAAAAAACACAGCCATGATTTTTGTCGTTTCTGCATGTTGAGACTAGTGGAGGGATGCCCTAAATACGGTCGGTTCCACAAAGATACACTAAGTTTCTGGAGTTTGTGGCCACATTCAGAGGGTCTGGCTCGTTGCTTCTCAAAATCAAACCAAAAAAAGGAAAAACGAAGTTGACGTTTCCTCCCGCCTATCACGGCAGGAGGGCGCCTGACATCACTGAGAGGACGTTTTGTCCCGTCAGTCACGGGCTTAGGGCACTACCCACACTCAGGGCATACTCACACCACAGATTTCTTACGTATTTTTGGACGGAATTGCAACCAGATACATCTAGGTATGGCCGTGAACGCTGTCAGATACATTTGAGATACTGCTAGTGTGAGTACGCCCTCAGATCCTTTTTTTTCTTGTCTTTTCGTCTTTTCTTTTGCCCGGACTTCGTTTTTTTTTCCTGGTTTTTTATTTCCTCACAATCCTTTTCCACCCCCCAAGTGGCGGGCCTCAGAAGTTTCTCTTTTTCTTTTCTCTTTTTATTTCTTTTCTTTTTTAGTCCCTTTTTCGAAGCTTGGCACTTCGGCTTTCATTGTCTGCTGTGTTTGTTGTTTTCACATTTGGTGTCCGCCCATCCATTGCACCACCAGAATAGAGGCCCCAAAGCTTTACCGGGCCTCTGCCGAAGCGCGCAGGCCCGGGTGCAGTTCACTGCAATAGCAGGGATAGGCAGGGGCGTGAACTGGTGGTTTAACCATTTGTTGTACACACTCCCAGGCGACTGGCATTTTAACTTGAAAGCTGTGTCTTCTTTGAAAAGCACCTTGACCAGAGCTAACCGGAAGCTTCTCTCTTTGGATGCAACCCCTGATGTGATGGCGATGTCCTTCGACATCAAGAATATGTTTAGCCTGCTACCACATCAGGACATCTTGGACTCTGTTGACTGGCTATTGGACTTCCATAGCCAGAGGCATCGGTCTTTTGTTTGTGTTAACACAAGAGGAAGGGGTGCTAGTTTTGGCACCACAACGGGCTACGATCACTGGAGGAAGCTGAGTTTCGAAGAAATACGGAAGTTCGTGGTATTTGAACTCTCGCACACATTTACGTCGGCCTTGGGTGTGTCGCTGCAGCAGAGGGTGGGCATCCTTGCCTGCATAATGTGCGCGCGAGCTGAATTCCTTTCTCTTAGCAGTTTGGGAACTATTGAGGAGTCGCGTGTTCGGCGTTAGACTCATTGATGATGTGTGCATTTTCGTCGCCAGTCGTAATTCTGCCCCTGACGAAGTGGATAAGGTCTTCTCCGACTTTGCTCGGTGCTATCCCGACAACCTCACGTTGAAACATACTGATAACGGGTCAGGCACATGGGACTTTTTGGGCTGTGAGGTCAGAGTAAGTCGGAGTTTTCCTTACTTGTCTTGTGTGCAGGTCTCTAAGAATGAGGCATCAATTTGGCATGACGAATCGCTGACTTTCCATAATGGCCAGTCGTACCACTCGTGGGGGAGCAAACTGCAGAAGAGTGCAGTCGTAGCGAGTTACTTACATCGCATCGACCGGAATACGACGATCCGGCACGAAATTCCCCAAGAATGATCTCTCTGCAAAGGGAACTGCGTCTGAAGGATTTTCCATTTGATTTTTTCCTACGTGTTTTGAAGCGTTTCGCTCACGGGAGGGACGAGCCTTGGAAATTGGCTCTGGAACTTGTCTCCAGGTAGTTGATTGGATCTTGTGTTTACATCAACAAGCTGACCCGCCGCTTGATTCCCCGTTGTCTGCTGTATGTACGTAGGCGAGCACAGCGGCAGGGTTCCTGCGTAGGATGCTTGGTAGTGACAGGGATTTTTTACTGCTTTTTTACTGCTTTGCGCTTGTTGTAGTCAGTTCGTGTGATTTTCGGGTTTACCCTTGGAGCCCAGGGTACATTCAGGTTTGGCTTTGGTTTTGGCTCGAATTGCGGTACATTCAGGCCTCGGCTTCGCCTGCTAGTACCCGTTTGCGTGGATTTGGCTTTTGAGGCCTACCTGTTACGCACCCGGTAATCATCATGGGCTACCGGTAGTATCCCGTCTGACACAAGTATTAAAAAGGATTGTTGACGCAGAAGTAGTCCTCTTTCGGTCCCGGTCGTTTGGCTTTGCCAAAATGACCGTGGCGCTTGCGGCCGTGTTTGGCGGAATACAGTGTTGGTGTAATGATCGATGGTTATCGATTGCTGTACGCTTCTTGTCAACTTGCGTGGTGTGAACGTGTGTGATGACTCACTGCTCATTGCCATGATTGTTCCACCTTTTGTATCGTCTCCATAACATCTCCATAACCACAGGTGATTCAGAACGATGTGTTATTCTGGCAATCTGATTGTATCTGGATTGGGAACTTGGCTCCATACTTAAACAGTCCGTGGCTTATTCGTTGTTATTTTATGGATTTATTGAGAATCTTTATTAAGAAAAAAAAATTGTAATTCAATTATTTGATTTATATTCTATATTAATATTCTATTCTCAACTTTTCTACTATCTCTTGTGTAGAAATTGTCATTTCTATCACAATGTCTATCATCATATTAATTAATTATATAAAACTAGGCTACCAGCCGGGCCGCCCGGGTCCCGGGTGGCCAGCTCGTGCAAGGACCAGGGAAGGTCCCAGCAAAAAAAAAAAAAAAAAAAAAAAATCCAAAAAACCCAAAAAAAACTATGTTATGCAGAAAAATAAACTGAACAACTTTTGCCTCAGGGTCACATCGAAATTCTTCACCAAATTTAGATTTTTTTTTTTATTATTATATTTTTTTTTGGCCCGGCCGGGCAAGTGACCCCGGGCCACTCTGGTAGCCTAGATATAAACTTAATAATGTACCATCTTAGCTAGGCCCGTTGGTTCATATTTAATATTTATTACTTATTCAATTATATGCGCATCTCGTTTTGGGGTACACAGAGGGTCGTAATTGATTTTCATTGGTCCAATCCTGTCACCTTGAGTGAAAATCAGTGAGAGGAAATGCAAATGAAAATTTGAAAATCAATCAACCAATATCAACTCATTTAATCATATTACTATTGCGTATTCACAAGTCACTATTTTTCATAGAACTTAATGTGCACAACCAAAAAAAAAAACAGAAAAAAAACAAAAAGAAAACTGTTGTAGCTCAGTGGGTATATCTGTAGGAAAGGGAGTACCATACCTGATCTGCAGCCGCAACAACCGCCGCCACATTCTCAGCATCAAGATTATGAAGCCCAGAGATGATCTGGAGTATCCACACCAGATGAACGAACAGACAAACCCCAAAAAACAGTTAGAAATCTGAGCTAATAACTGACTGTCGTTTCAAATTATATATCTCATTCAAACAGAACTGGGCAGTAAACCGACGGCAGAGAGGGAGGGAGAAAAAAGGAATTCAAACGAAGGGAGGCTGTGACAAACTGTTCCGTCGGAGTTTCACCGAGTTTCACCTACCGACTCGGTGAAACTCCGACGAAACAGTTTGTCACAGCCTCCCCTCGTTTGTCGTCCTCTTCTCTTCTCCTCTTCTCCCTCTCTGCCTACGGTTTAACGGGCATGGTCAAACAGAACTGCCTATGGGTAAACCGTAGGGGCAGAGAGGGAGAAGAGGAGAAGAGGACAAGAAACGAGGGGAGGCTGTGACAAACTGTTTCGTCGGAGTTTCACCGACTGAATCATCAGGAGGAGGCTGAAGCCTCGACAGTCTGCAGAATCCCCTAACTAAGTGATTACACTGTAAGTCTGTAAGTGATAATCCACCTTAACCCCGGTTGTGGTTAAGCATCAACACTGCCCGACAACTGATACCCCTCTGAGGTGGTGGGGACCACCAGCCACAGCCCTCAAACCTGTGACGAAAAAAATAATAATAATAATAAAAATATACATATATTGTCACATGATATCAGAGCGCCAACGCGAAAAACAGAAACAAGAAAAACTTAATTCATTTTTAATCTTCTTCCTTACAACTCCCCCTGTTCAGAACCTCTTGCGTACAAGGCCGCCCACGTGGATGTAGGTTGAGCTGCGGCTGCCCTACGTGTATATCATCACAAAGATATCAGAGCGCAAAAGCGAAAAAAGAGAAGAAAAAAAAAGCAATTCATTTTTTGTCTTCTTATCGTCAAACAGAGCTGCCCGGTAAACCGTAGGCAGAGAGGGAGAGAGAGAGAGAGAGAGAGAGAGAGAGAAGAATATAGATTACCTTTCAAAAAGGGGCATGATTTAAAATAACCAAAAAAAATAAAAGCCCAGAGGTGGCGAATCAGGAGATGTCTTCTCACCGAAACGGACATATCCAGACTAAGGGCATTCTCACCAAAACGGACATATCCAGACTAAGGGCATACTCACACAAACGGAAATGCGGCCAGTTACATCCAGGTCCGGACGTAATTACGGTCAGATACATTCAAAAGAGTTGTAGTGTGAATACGCCCTAAGAGGAGAGCCTTCTTAGGGGAGAGGAAGCTATGCTCCTTGTCACAACCAACCGACAAGAACATGAATTAAAGAAAATGAAAATAAAAACAAAAAAGGCAAATAAATAATCTGAGTATAAAACAAATGGGACTTATGTCTGAGCATAGATGTGGAGCTTTTTAAAGATTTCAAAAAAAAAAAAACTCCAAAAAAGAGGGGTGAAAAAAAAAAAGGGGAGAAGAGAACGCTGAGGGCCCCTTCAGATGAACTTCGGTTTCCCACTTCGGAAACGTAGTCCCATACAATTTTTTTTCCCGAAAAGAAATCTTAATTAAAAAAAAAAAAGGAACACAAAAAAAAAGGATTTCACACCTTGGACTGAAGCACTTCTCCACCCCATACAACTTTATTCCCGAAAAGAAATCTTAATTAAAAAAAAAACGAAGACAAAAAAAATAAATTAAAAAAAGGGTCTCACGCCTTGAACTGAAGCACTTCTCCACTTCTGCGCTTCACTGGTCCGAAACCGTATCCGATAAGAAAAATAATTATTAATTAACGAAAAACGACCAAAAAAAGGACCAACAATGATTGCACACAGCTTCGAATGGACCCAACATAATTAACGAAAAACGACCAAAAAAACGACAAAAAAAGGACGAAAAAGGACAAAAAAAGGGACCAAAAACGACCAAAAAAGGACCAAAAACGACAAAAAAAGGATGAAAAACGACAAGAAAATGACGAAAAAGGACCAACAAAAGGACGAAAAACGACAAAAAAAGGACAAAAAAGGAACAAAAAAAGGACGAAAAAGGACCAAATAAGGACAAAAAAGGACAAAAAAAAAGGGCAACGGCTTCTTGACGTGTCCCTTTTTTATTGATTTTTTTTTTTCTTGCAAGACACCTTTCAGATACTATCATCCGGTACAAAAAACTCACAATTGAAAGAAAAAAAAAAAAAAAAAAAAAAAAACTGTCATAAAGATTAATAATATTGCACGGTACTCCGGACGGACCTCTTCTCAAATCGAATTGTGGCTTTCATATCGGCGAAGGGAACATGCAGATCAAGCACGTACTTCTCCTCAGGAAAAGATAGGAGCCTTTCCAATTTTATTAAAAAATAATAATAAAATGTAAATTAACCAAAAAAAAAGGTTAAATCTCCTCTCCTCCTCCAATCTCTGTCCTCTCCCAAAAAAAAAACAAGTAGATTGGAGTCTTTAAAAAATATATATATAAATGTTCGAAAAATGTTAATTACTATATCTGCGAAGGGAATGCGAGGCAAAGGCCTCATATGCCCTACTGGGCCCCTATTTGCAACAGCGTCGGCCGCCCTAAGTGAAGGCAGGCCCGACAGACCCTAGGAGGCCTATTTTGGACTACTTCGCAACTGGAGAAAATGCAGGCAGTTGCGCAGCGCCAGTTGGTTGGAAGCGCCCAGGCCCTGATCTCCTTTATCAAATGCATCTGAGTCAGGCCCTGGGCGAGATTCGCAGCACAGGCCCAACTCAGACTGTGGGTAGTTGGGCACAAGTAACTGTCGGTGGCCCTGGGCCAATTCGTTTGGTCTGAGGCTCAGCCTCCCTGGGCCTACCGGAAGCTTCTGGGCCGAGGCCCAGCACAGCCAGGCTGCACGCACACAGGCTGGCAATTTCCATATAGGAAAGGGCCAGCCCACGCTTTGGGCATTCGGGTGCTGGCTGCATGCTGCACAAGCGCTGCTGCGTTGAAGCTGGCCAGCGGTCACGCGCTCACGGGTGAGCTGGAAGGAGCAGGCAGCCATAGCCGAGCTGCACTGCTCTGAGCTGGGTGTGGCGCAGGGTCGTCCTTGGGTGCAAGTGGCATCTGCGAGTTGGGGAACGGGGTTGTGAGTGATACGAGAGACATACCTGGTGCTAGAAACGACGGCATTGTCCGAGATCTGCTCGTACTTCGGTGAAGCTGTTGACGTCATCCGGCGGCATTGTAGAGTAGGCTAGATAGGATCTGCCATCTGTAGTCTGGGCGCTGAGCGCCAGATAGGATATAAACATTGGTTCTTCATTGATGATGATGATGAGACTTCACCAGCATTGTCAATTATGAGCTCTTGGTGTGTTCTTATTTGGTGAAACTCGTGATGCAATTCTACTGTTGGTTCGAGGTCACGACTATCTGGTCTTGTGTGTCTGATGCTGTTTGATTTCTGAAGTTGTTATCGCTCATCTTCCTTGCAGGAACATGCAGATTAAGCACGTACTTTTTTTCCTGAGGAAAAGATAGGAGCCTTTCAAATTTTAGAAAAAAATAATAATAAAATGTTAATTAAGCCAAAAAAAAAAGTTAATCTCCTCTCCTCCTCCAATCTCTGTCCTCTCCCCCAAAAAAACAAGTAGATTGGAGTCTTTAAAAAAATATATATATAAATGCTCAAAAAATGTTAATTAGTAATTACTATATCTGCGAAGGGAACATGCAGATGAAGCACGTACTTCTCCTCAGGAAAAGATAGGAGCCTTCCAAATTAAAAAATAATAATAATAAAATATAAATTAACCAAAAAAAAAAGGTTGAATCTCCTCTCCTCCTCCAATCTCTGTCCTCTCCCAAGAAAAAACAAGTATATTGGAGTCTTTAAAATATATATAGATAAATGTTCGAAAAATGTTAATTACTATATCTGCGAAGGGAACATGCAGATAAGCAAGTACTTCTCCTCAGGAATAAAAGATTAGACAAATAATATTAAAATTAACCCCCCAAAAAAAGTTAATAGACTAATCTCCTCCTCTACTAATCTCTGTCCTCTCCCAAACGAGTGTGTTGGGGAGTCTACGAAAACAATATAAATAAAATAAATTATTATTTTGTAAAATATTCAAAAATGTTAATTACTATATCTGCGAGGGTGATATGCAGATCAAGCGACGTACTTCTCCTCAGGAATAAAAGATTAGACAAATAATAATAATAATAATAATAGTAAAATACCCAAAAAAAAAAAAGCTAATTGACTAATCTCCTCCTCTACTAATAATCTGTGTCCTCTCCCAAGCGAGTATGTTGGGGAGTCTAAGAAAACAATATAAATAAAAGAAATTATTATTTTGTCAAAAATTCAAAAACATTAATTACTATATCTGCGAAGGCAACATGCAGATCAAGCAACGTACTTCTCCTCAGGAATTTATTACTACGAGTCTCTGGTCTGTCTGTACATTATCAGCCGCAAAACCACCTCCGTGCACGCAGGGATTCGAGCTAACGCCCTCAGCCTTATGAGTTATGAGCCTACCTTCTTCCCCCAAATACAACGTACACAAGTCATTGTCGCTGTATGTGCGGCATCTTTCAGTCTCCATACGTTGTGTTCGGGGGAAGAAGGTGGTTCCTTAATCACTTCAGCCATGGCACGGTGTGCACAGAAGCGGATCCTCGCTGTCCCGATATAACACCCCACCCCTGCATGGCTGTACTGTCCTTCAACTCTCCCCCCTCTTCCCCCCGCGCCCCCCCCCCCACACACGCACACACAACACCCACACACGGTACCACCACTTAGGCAATAGTCGCACACACACTCCGCTTCCATCCTGCTCAACGGCTTCAACGGTTTTATACACGTGCCACCACATCCAGGCATACATAATTTCAGCACCACACACGGCATCCGCCATCGTTTTTATACGCGGGCCACGACCACATCCAGGCATAATTTCACCGTGTATATTCAGGATAGGCTTGTTACCAAGGTAATTTGTTATTTACTGGAGCGGAGTGTGGGACTAATGCCTATATGCCCGGATATACACGGTGAAAAATTATGCCTACTGGATATCCAGGATGTGCACACGTTCAGGCGCCGGTAGGCATATCCTGGATTTCCAGTTGGCATAATTTCCAGCCATCCATAATTTCAGGGTGTTTATCCAGGCTGTCGTGCGCCTGGTGCCTATTTCCTGGATGTGCTTCTTACCCGGTTAAAGTACAATTGTACGTTATCATCGGCAGCACCTCCCTCCTCCGTGCACGCACGGATTCGGGACCTGGCGCCAATAACCCACAAGAAATGGAAGTTCTTTTTTTTTTTTTATTATTTTTTATTATTATTATTTAACGGAGGAGGTTCTGCGGCTGATAATGTACAGGCAGACAACAAACTCCTAGTAGTAGTATCTATACGTGCTTGATCTGCTTTTTTTTTTTTTTTTTTTTTTTTTTTTTTTTTTTTTTTTTTTTTTTTTTTTTTTTTTTTTTTATCTGCATGTTCGCTTCGCGGATACAGTAATTAACATATTGTTTTTTCCTACAATCTTTTTAAAAAAATCTAAAATCTAAAAAATGTTAATTACTATCGAGGAGAAGTACGTGCGTAATCTGCATGTTCGCTTCGCAGATATAGTAATTAACATTCTTTTTTTTCTAAAATCTAAAAAATATTAATTACTATGAGAATTGCGTGCTTGATCTGCATGTTCGCTTCGCAGATACAGTAATTAACAAATCTTTTTAAAAAAAATCTAAAATCTAAAAAATGTTAATTACTATGAAGAGAAGCACGTGCTTGATCTGCATGTTCGCTTCGCAGATATAGTAATTAACATTCTTTTTTTCTAAAATCTAAAAAATGTTAATTACTATGAGGAGAAGTGCGTGCTTGATCTGCATGTTCGTTTCGCAGATACAGTAATTAACATTTTTTTTTTTTCTAAAATTTTAAAAAAAAATGTTAATTACCACATCTGCGAAGGGAACATGCAGGCCAAGCACGTACTTCTCCTCAGGAATAGAAAGGCCAAAAAAAAAGTTACATCTCCTCGTCTAATCTCTATCTTCTTCCAAACGAGTAGAGTGGACTCTTTGTCTAAGAAAACGATTATAAATCAATTATTTTTTAAATTTCAAAAAAGATGTTAATTACCGTATCTGCGAAGGGACCATGCAGATCAAGCACGTACTTCTACTCAGGATTAGATAGGAGCTTTTAAAATTTTAGAAAAAATAATAATAAAATAAACATAAAAAAGAAGATTCACAAAACAATTACAAATAAATTATTTTCTAAATTTAAGAAAACGTTAATGACTATATCTGCGAAGGGAACATGCAGATCAAGCACGTACTTCTCCTCAGGATAGATCAGCCCTTTACCAAAAACAGAATAGAAAAATAATAATAAAATTAACCCCAAAAAAACTCGATTGACAAATCTTCTCCTCTCATCTCCATTCTCTCTCTCTCCCAAACGACTAGGTCCGACTCTTTTTGTCTTTCCAAACAATCATTATTTCATCAATAACATTAATTATTTCCTCAAATTCAAAAAAAATGCTATTACTAATAACTAATTATCAAGTCATCCACCAATTCAAAAAAAAAAAAAAAAAAAAGTTATCCACCAATTTCCTCCTACTCTCTATGTGGTCCCAGCTTTAACGCATGTCCCGTTCCGTCGGCGGCAAGACGGGCAAGACGCATAGGGCCTCGCTGCACTACTCTCGAAGTCCCACTTGCCTCCTCAGGCGTCCCGACAGCCTGAGGAGGTTTACCGCACGCCCTCTAGTCCCACTCGCCTCGACGTGCCACCACTGAGCCAAGAGGACCGACTTCTTTTTTTTTTTCTTGTCTTTATTGTTTTTTCCGCTGTTTCACTTTTTTATTTCATTTTTTTCGCTTTTATCGCTTTCCGCTGTTTCACTTTTTTGGGGGGGGAGACAGCCATATATATCGTCACAAACAGAACTGCCCGGTAAACCGTAGGCAGAGAGAGAGAAGAGGACAACAAACGAGGGGCTGTGACAAACTGTTTCGTCGGAGTTTCACCGACTCATCAGGAGGCTGAACCCTCAACAGTCTGCAGAATCCCCTCACTGATTACACTGTAAATGATAATCTACCTTAACCAAAATCAAAGTAGACTATCACTCACCCACACCAGATGGAATATCGTCACATGAATATCAGAGCGCAAAGGCTAAAAAAAAAAAAAATGAATTCGTTTTTTTATCTTCTTCCTTACAACTCCCCCTGTTCAAAACCTCTTGCGTACAAGGCCATTAAAATTGGAACGATACAGAGAAGGGTAATTAGCAAAATGGCCCCTGCGCTTACAAGGATGACACGCATTAATCGAGAAATGGTTCAATTCCTATGACCATTCTTACTGGGACCAAAAACACATAAACGACAATCTCCCAGATGATGATTCCCACATAAAAGCACCTCCCCCTCCTCACACAGGCCGCACAACGGGAAGCAACCAACTACGATGCCAAGACGATAAAAGAAACCCCCGCATGCCTGTTCCCACATCAAAGCACCGCTACGCTACGTTCTCGCCGAAATAGACCGAACAACAACGGGACAAAAACAAGAAATAGACCGAACAACAACGGGACAAAAACAAGAAATAGACCGAACAACAACGGGACAAAAACAA
>BFEA01000030.1:4798657-4814436 GCA_003427395.1 Chara braunii
GGTATGAGTGTCGAAGGTGGTTGGGGTTGACTCTGTGTAGCGCGTGGGCTGTTGATTTGACTCGTTGATGTGATTGCAGGTATGGTTGTGGTTCGGACCCTGGATGTGATTGCCTGCGATTACATACTTATATAGCTGAAAGGAGCCCCACTGTGACTGTGAGAAGTGATCGTCCTATATAGCTAATCCTTATATATTTATAAGTGCCCTGAGTATTCGAGAGGCCTACTGCAATTGTGCATAAGGGTTAACCGGATTATGGCTTGAGAGGAAAGGAAGACCCTCTGTTATCTTTTGCTCTTTGGAGTTTTTGTAGCTGGACGTTATAGTTCGTGGCAGCCGTTAAAGTCAAACCCCTTGATGTTCGACCGCCACGAAAGCTTAAAGTTGTCTACTCAACCCCTTTGCACAGGGTGTAGAAGAGGGTGTGGTCTTCAACCGCTCATAGCGGTTGTCCAGCGTCGAGAGATTAACCCTCAAGGCGCGTGTCAGGCGACACTTGAGTGTCGAACGCGACCCGCGAGATTAACGAGGGTCGCGTAAGTATGGGTACTACATAGTATGCCATCATTGAGACTGCTTGTGCACATTTGCATCGCGAGTCGACATGAGTTAGCCCTGCGTCCGCGCGGTTTTATACTGAGCATCGCGCGAAACGCCTATTTGATTTCCGCATTGAAAAGTTATGGGTCGGCTACCGAGGGGCTAGGAGCGTTGTCGCGTTGTTTGTTGTGTGTCGTTTCGTCTGCGTATGTGTGTGTGTTGTTGTTTTATAGTTGTTAGAGTGGTGTGCGCGTGGTCTGTGGGATGCGTCCTAGTCGACCGACGTCGGGCCGCGCTTGGGACCTCAGCCCCCCAAGATGTCGGTTCGCGTGCGAGTTCGATAGAGGTGTATTACCACGCGTACCCCCTATGCTAGCGAATGAGAAACGCCCTCGGCTGGTCCACCTCTGCGATTGCAACTGATTAACTTTCGTACTGTGGACTGGTAGCTCGGCGGGGATATGCCCACCGATGGGAGGTGACAGCTCCCGTAAGGTGTAGGTAAGTCGTGCCTCGCGTAGGCCCTGTCCTGTCGTAGGGGCTCACGAGAGGTATGGCTGGCGCACTCGGCCGGAGCGGCTTGCGGAAACTCCATATGTATAATTTGTGGCGAAGGATTTAAACCAACTCCTGCGTGACGCGGCCGGGAGGGTCCCGCGCTGCCCTGGTGCGGTGCTGGACCAATGCGCTCGACAGGTGGCGCCGTTGTCGGGGATAACGGAAAGCCTACCGTTGTCCCTGGTGGAACGACATCCGGGTATGGGAAGTGAGCGAGAAAAGACATAAAGGAAGGACGAGAAAGTGAGGAAAAATAATGGATGACTAAGTATAGGTGAGGAAATTTACCTACTTGAGTAAGGGAAGGTATGAAGGACGAACATGTAGCATTGGGTAAAGGTACGTAGTAAAAGATAGGTAG
The DNA here is from genome assembly GCA_003427395.1 of Chara braunii. Classification (NCBI taxonomy): domain Eukaryota; kingdom Viridiplantae; phylum Streptophyta; class Charophyceae; order Charales; family Characeae; genus Chara; species Chara braunii. The sequence continues at coordinate 4,800,120 of BFEA01000030.1, forward strand.
GACGGATGGAATAGACCGGTCAAGATGCGATGCTGAATAAAAGAGGTATGCTTGTTTTTTCTTTTTTATAAGGGAACTTGAAGGGAAAAGCCTGTCAAGATGTCGCAGGGCGGCGGCGCATCGGGTGGTCCGAAGAAGGGCCTTACGCTCGATGACCTCATTGCGGCCATTGACCGACATGAAAGGAACCCGAGCAATATCCCTAAAGTCGATACCTTCCACTTTTGTGGGGAGAGGGTTTCAGAATGGCTGGAGCGGGTGAAACAAGCTTTGGTCGGGCGGTCCGACGTTGTAAAGTTCCAACGCATTTTTCAGTATGTCTCCACAACTACCATCAGGAAGTGAAGAAAGTCATAGATGCGGCCCAAGGTAGCTGGAAGAGGTTCAAGGAGGGATGCAAAGGAAATACCGCCTGGGAGATGGGTTGTTGACTACTGCGGACCTTGAGGCGATGAACAAAGAAGATTTTACGACGATAGGGGCCTTTGTTTAAGAATTTAAGAAGAGGGCGCGAAAGGTCTATGGGATTTCGGAGGAAGCACAGTGCGCCATTTTTCTAGGGTTACTCACGACATCGGAGGTCGTCGAGTTGACGGGACATGGAGGGGGTAGCACCAAGCTCACCTGGGCCACCATTGACAGAGGGGTGAAAGTTGGGTGTTTGGACCAGGTGGAGCAACGTCAGGTACGCCTGCAAAGGCAGAAGAGAAAGGAAAAAGATGCGACCGCTTCTGGGACCCCGGGGGTAACAAGGATTGTTACATACGTACTGGCACAGTTGGGATATGCGACAGAGCCGGTGGTGCAAAGGAGGGTAGTAACGGTTGTCCAAGTGAAAGGAACGGAGCCGGTGATAGAGCAGGCTGTTCAGGAGGAACTCTGGGAAGAGGAAGAGTCGGTGCCGCAGCGCCTGACGAAGGCCCAACGCAAAGTGCGTAACTTGGCGCAGGGCGGACAGGGGTCAGGAAAAGCGCAGGCGCCTCAGGCCTTGACAGCAACCCCTTTGAATGTGGCGGATCCATCATCTAGTACGGGCCCCTCACAAGGAGGGGCGCCCTCCTACGGACAGTGGCCCTGGCCGGTGATCAATGCAATCGTACCATGGGGTAGCCCGCCACCAGTAGCCGGACCGCAAACGAGTATGCCGCCACCCATCTACCCCGCAGCCCAGGCCCAGCCTGTGGCCCCGCCGCCGTCACCCGCTCCCAGTTCACAGAAAAGCGTGGCTGGAGGTGGGAACCAGGGGCAGGGCAATCAAGGCAACGGAGGGAGGGGTGGAGGAAGGGGGCGAGGCAGGAATGGCGGCGGAAGAGGAAGGCAATGGAATGGCCAAGGCCAGGGGTACCAAGGCCAAGGGAGTCAAGGCCAGGGGTACCAAGGCCAGGGGTACCAAGGCCAAGGGAATCAAGGCCAGGGGTACCAAGGCCAAGGGTACCAAGGCCAGGGGTATCAAGGCCAGGGGGATCAGGGAAGTCAGGGGTATGGAAGACCCCGTTTTGACTGGAGGACGACTATCTGCCAACATTGTGACCAACAAGGCCACACTATAAGGTTCTGTAATATAAGACGGGAAGACGAGAGGAGCGGGTTGATTTCCTCCACTATAGATGGGAACATCTATGATCAGTTTGGGGAGGCCATTGACAGAAGGCTTGGAGGAGTGAGGGCGGAAGCCCAACGAAGGGCGGCAGCTGGGCCGCCACCCCCTGCCATGTTCAGGCTATGGCAGGAGAGGAAAGGACCGTCGGTGGGGATAGAGAAATTTCGGTTATGGCAGGAAAAGGAAGAACCACCGATTGGGGTAGAGGAAGTGGGAAGCGATGAGGAAGTGACTCAAGAGCCACGAGGAGGAAGTAAGGGGGAAGAGTTCATAATCATTGATTCGGATGACGAAAATGAGGAAGAAAGAATGGAACCTTCGTCCGTCTTGTTGGGGAAAATAGAGGACCTGCTGGATAAGATGGGGAGGTACCAACAAAAGTTGGTGGACCTCTTTGAGGAAGTGAGGAAGTGGAAGTCTAACATCCCCAAGGTGTTCCTCTACGACTCTGGTCCGGAGTCAGCGCCTGGGCGACCCAGAGTAAATGTGGTGGGGTCGTGCCCACAATCGGGAATGATGGGGAGACCCCTCACCCCGCAGGCCCGGCTGACACAGGCAGCGCGAACGAGAAATCAAGCCAAAGCCAGCGCCAGCCAAGAGTAAGCTGGAGCCATGAAAAAGAAAGGAGGTTGTGGAAGTGAAGGATGACAACAATGAGGAGGAAGAGGACGAGAGGCTGCGCAGGGAGGAGGATCAGAGAGCGGAGCAGCGGGCAAGGAAAAGGGAGCCAGGGGAGAGGTCGAGCCGGTCATGCGCGACGGACCGCCCAAAAGGAAAAAGTATCCAGTTCGGTTGGAGGAGGGGTTTGTCGTGGAGAAAGTGATCGACCGGCTGCTAGAAGGGCACAATGACCTCATGACTATGAAGGAAATCCTAGCGTCGGCCCCTCGACTCCGCGATGAACTGAAGGGGAGATTGTCGTGGCGCCTGGTGCCCAATGTCCATCTGGGTACGATCCTGCCCAAGAAGGCAGAGTTGGCGGAGTCAGGTACGAAGATGGACTGGAAGTGCGTAGCCTGCGGCACGGTGGATTTGGTGGTGAAGGGTTCCAAGTGCGCAGCAATGGTGGACATCGGGGCAGAGATGAACATTATTCGGGAGGTGGACGCGATCAGATTCGGGCTAGATATAGACCGTTCCGACTGCAGTATTCTGCACGGAGCCAGCTGCAAGGCCGTATTTTGTGGGACAATCTCGAATGTACTTATCGAGGTTGGAAAGGTGAAGGCCTGGGCTTGCTTCTTCATCATTCCGGACGTGGATCACGGAATCCTCCTAGGGAGGTCATTCCTAAGCAGGACGGAGACCGTGATATTCAATAAGCATGACGGGACGTTAATCCTCCTCTTATGCGATCCTGCCTGCGGGAATTACGAAATAATTACCTGCAGGAACACAAGACCGAGGAGTATAAGGAACCGGCCCAATCTAGGATCGTTCACGATTGAAGAATCGAAAGTGAGCGTCGGAGGTTCCGGGCAGAGCCAGAAGAAGAAGAGAAAGTGGAGGCATTTTCCCTCAGCCTGTCAGATGTTGGGAAGGCCATGGACTTGGTGGCTGCGCATGAAATGGCAGATCCGGATGCCATCCAAGCTTTGAGGGAGCAAGTTCTTGAATGTCCCGAGGCAGGAAGGTTGGAGCTGGTATATCGGCTTCAGGGCGGCGGGAGGAGCCCCTCATCAGCACAGGCGCAATCTGTGAGTCAGCCTTTTTTAAGGGGCGGCTCAAACAGGGTTCCCAAAGGCGGTACAAGACGGTAGATAAGAAGTGCCGCCCGGTTCCTGTCCTCATTACAGAAGATGAAGAAGCATACTACGAGAGGGAACGAGGGTTGATACGACGAATGAGGGAGAGTGCTCTAGCAGGGCCATGTCGTATCAACGAAGGGAACGAGGAGAAGTTAATTATAGGGGAACCCGACTTCCTACTGCCTCAGGAGTGAGCGTTGATGGTGGAGTTGATGAAAAGGAGGCATTGCGCCTATGCGTTTAGTGACGAGGAGCGTGACAGGCTGAATGTGGACAAGATACCTATGATCCACATTCATACCGTGTCACACGAGCCTTGGAACATGAGAGGGGCGCGACATCCCAATCCTGACAAGGAAAAGAAGGTGGTGGATTACCTCGACGACAAAATACGTACGCACGTCGCCGACTATTTGACTGGACCGTATGCGTCCCCGTGGTTCTGCTTTATCAAGCCTAACGGGACGCTGCGGTGGGTGAAAGATTTGCAAAGACTGAATGCGGTGACCGTATGGGATGCTGGAGGGTTGCCCAATGCAGACACGCTGTCAGAATCCTGTGCTGGAAGGCCTATAATCTCACTTATAGACCTTTACTCAGGATATGATCAGTTCCCAGTCTACCCGCCGGATAGGCCGGTGACGGCTATGCACACTCCGCGAGGATTAATCCACATGAACGTGGCCCCACAAGGGTGGACCAACGCGGTAGCAATGGTCCAACGAGCCATGATTCGGGTTATGCAGTCAGTCAGCCCCCATATCACACAACCATACATCGACGATTTGGCAGTGAAGGGGCCGGCGGTGAAAGAGAGCAACGAAGTCTCGCCAAGGGTAAGGCGCTTTGTTAGGAAGCACATCCAGGACCTCGAAAAAGTCCTGAGCCTGCTCGAGGAGCATAACCTCACGGCAAGCAGGGCCAAATCCAGACACTGCATGAAGGAAGCGACCATTTTGGGGTTCGTCTGCAGCGAGAAGGGCCGAAGGCCGGATGTGAAGAAGAAAGACAAGATTACTGAGTGACCGGTTCCGTTCCACTCAATAACTGATGTCAGGAGCTTCCTTGGTACGTGTGGATTTTGGAGGACCTTCGTTTAGAACTTTGCCGCTAAGACTGAACACCTGAGGAAGTTAGTCTGTCAGGACCAGGAATGGGTTTGGGGTGAAGAGCAAGAAGAGGTGGTGGCCAGAATGAAGGAGGAATTTCGAGAAGGAGGGTTGGTGTTAGGAGCGCCCGATTATGATGCCACGGAAACACGACCCTTCATTGTCGAAACAGATGCGGGGCCAACTACCTTAGGAGGAGTTCTAATCGAGGCAGACATAGAGGGAAAGGAAAGACCTTTGAGATTTGAGAGTCGGACTCTCTGTACGACCGAGAGGAACTACTCTCAGTTCAAGAGGGAGACCATTGTCGTCCTCCACTGTCTACGAATCTTGCGGAACTACATCTTCGGCAGGAGGTTTATTTTGAGAGTGGATCCGACCGCCCTGGCGTACTCTCTAAGGAATTACGTTCCATCGGATCCAACGGTTGCCAGATGGCTGACGTACATCTGGATGTTCAATTTCGAATTGGAACGGATTCCTGACAGTAAGAACCGGGCGGACAGGCTGAGTCGGATCAACAGGGATAAACAGGAAGATGAGGCGGTGGAGAATACGCCCCCAGTTGATGGATTTTTGGATTAGGAGGAAGATATTTGTCTCCACATCAACAAGTGGTCGCCGCGAGTGCCTGGCTGTATAGGCTATCCTATCTGGCAAGCGCCGAATGGGTATGAAAGGAGGGCCGAACTAGTCCTCAAACCCTTTGAAGAAGAGGATCCCTGGGGTGGTAAGGATGTCTAGTGGATGATGGAGTTAGCGTTGGCCAGCTCGCATAGCCTGGTGGAGGACATGAGGACGATTGAGGAAGGACCTGGCCAGGGAGAACGGCATGAGGACCTAATGGGAGGAATGTATCTCCTCGTCAACACGTTATTGCAGGAAAGCCTCGACCAGTCAGGCTCGTTGAACCCGGCAGGGAATGTGGACGAAGTGTCCGAGAGCCAAGACGACGAGTTCGAGGAAGGGGAGATTAAGGAGGCTTTTCGTGCAGAGGAGTATGACGGGATCTACCTAGAGCTGGGGCTTCTTCTGTCATGTGAAATGCGACTTAGGGATGCGAGCGATAGAGCTCAGAGGATGCTGCAGCGCTACTTAGTGCGAGACGACCACCTTTTCGTGAGAAGAGAAGTGGGGAATCCCAGGAGAGTCGTCTGCGGTAGGAACCGTCAGATTGACGTCGTAGCTGCGCTTTACGATGGCATTACAGAAGGGCATCGAGGGGTACAAGCTACGTATGCCAAGATAAGTGAGTTGTACTACTCGGATGGGATGATGGACATGTTTGGGAAGTTCTGCCGATCTTGCGTACCTTGCCATGAGAGATCCCGTTTAAGGCAAGGAGAGTCGCTGCATCCAAGGCTAGAGTGAGAGGTGGGGGCAGTAGTGCATCTCGATCTACTTTTTATGTCGCTTGAGGATTAGGGCTATAACTATATCTTTGATGCGCGCGATAACCTGTCCGGCTTCGTAGACGGGCGTGCTATTCGCACAAAGACCGGGTCAGTCCTGGTAAGCTGCATCAAGGAGTACTATCTACGCTATCCTTTCATCAGGGAATTCGTAATGGACAGGGGATCGGAGTTTACCTGCCAGGAGGTGCAAAAATTGTTATCAAGGTATGGTGTAGCAGCCAACTACACCACGGCCACGCACCCCCAGGCACATGCTCCCGTGGAGAGAGGACATAATACCATTACGAGCCTCCTGGCTAAGTGGACCGAAGGTAGGCCTAATCAATGGCCAAGATACCTAAGGGCCACGTTCTTTGTCGAGAACGTTACAGTAAAAGGTCCACTAAGTATGCACCGGCGACGCTGTGGTATGGAAGGTACGTCACCTTCCCTATTGAGAGCTTCCTTAAGACATGGAGGCGCCAGGATCTGGAAGTTAGCCTGTCATTCGAAGAATTGCTCGATATTCGGGCGCGGCAGATAGGGGCGATAGAAGAAAGGATCCAGGAGGTGTCCGATCAGGTGGTGAGAAGCCGAATGGATGATAAGACTCGATGGGATCAGTCTGCGCGGGTGAGGAAAGTACCTTTGGCAGTTGGGGATGTCGTGCTCCTCTATGATTCATCTTTGGAGAAGCAGTGGTCCAGGAAACTCGATAAGAGGTGGTTAGGTCCCTAACGAACGTACCAGATTGAAGAGCTAAATGAGACTGAGTGGAAGGATTGGGTATCTGGAACGCGACTGAAGAAATTTATGGCGAGAGAAGAGGTAAGAGAGATGACCTGACTGCCTTTAGAATAAAAGTAATAGGGTGTGTAGGTTAGGTAGGATGCATGCTGTATGAGTGTGGTCTGGTCTGAGCTTGCTTTGATTATCACCTGTTTGCTTACCCCAATGTGTGTGTGTTGTCTCCTTCGCCTGTTGTGCAGGTCTGACGTTACGAAGACAGCCATGCCAAGAGGAGGGAAGGGGACACGGCCGCCTTAGAGGCCGTTGGGCGCATCAGGGGGATATGAGCGGCATGAGCCTCGCCATCGAGAGAGCACTCCAGAGTACGACGGTGGCGATATCGAGCTATTCCTAGACAGCTTCTGGGAGCATGCGCGACGTATGGGTTGGACTGTGACCCAGGGGATTGAGAGGCTGAGGGGAGTCGGCAAATTTGAGGAGCCCGTTGCACGGATCCGTAGAGAGGCGGCGACGAGGTCAGAGGCGGAGTTGAGGATGCAGGAACTGCGACCCTCGCCAATGGGGCCTGATGGCAGGCCGATCCGCCTGGAGATTGAAAATGCGTTGGACTTCATCCCCGCATTTGAGTGGTTCATGCAGGGGCAGGGTATACCGAGAGACGATTGAATGCAGACATTACCACTCTGGACCAGGAAGGCGGAAAGACCACTGGCTAGGCAGGTTAGAAGCATGGTCCGGGACTAGGAGAGCTGCAGGGCACATCTGAGAGAGACCTTTCGACGGCCAGAGCCCCCTCAACCCAGAATTGAGAGGCGTCAGAGGAGTCAGAGGCAGAGGGATCCTGAGCCCAGAGAGGCGAGACCATCTCGAGGACGTCGGAAGGCCCTAGCCAGGAGAAGAGGAACCGGAGACGGATCCAGAGGCTGAGGAGCGAGGGGCATACCCTGAGTGTGGGTTGGGACCAATGGAGTTCCATCGGTTTACCGAGGGTGGATTGAGGAGGTCGCCAGCACGCACACAGGAGGAGCCGTCAGCATCTGAGGGGCCCTTGAGGGAGTTGGAGACACATTTGGATATCTCTCGGTGGAGGGCGTCGCCTCGGGGTGAGGAGCATGGAGAGCAGGCGGAGGAGGTACCACGAGAGGAGGTGCCACAGGAGGAGGTGTCACGAGAGGAGGTGCCACAGGAGGAGGTACCACGAGAGGAGGTGCCACGAGAGGAGGTGTCATAGGAGGAGGTACCACGAGAGGAGGTGCCACGAGAGGAGGTCCAGGATACTCAGCGAGAGAGGGGGTTGGGCAATGAGGGGAGACGTGCAGGGAAGGAAGTGATAGAGGTTGGAGAGGACACGCCCCCACAGATGCCAGCGGTGGGTTTGAGACTCGGGGATGCACTAGGGGGCACTCGCCAGGCAGGGGAGAGGTTGCAGAGAGAGGAGGCCCCATTGCCTTCATAAAAAAAGGCCACTTCGCCAGAAGGAAGGGAAGAAAGGAGGAGAGAGAGGGCAGTTGTAAGGAGAGAAGCCTTGACACTGATTGACAGGCACCTAGCAGCTTATGCCCTGGAGCACCCAGACCTGGAAGAGCCAGCACCTGCAGCGCCGCGCCAGGAGCCGTGCCAGCCCGAGAAGGAGATGAAGGCAGAGATCCCGAAGAGGGTCGACCTCCGCACGAGGGAAAGGGCGCCAGCTGGAGGGACAGCAGAGGAAAAGAGGGCGAGAAAAACCAGGAGGATAGACGAGATATGGCAAGAGAGGCAGAGGTTGGACGCAGCGGGGGAGCTTCCGGAGCAGCAGCAGGAGAGGCAGAGATCGGAGGCAGCAGGAGCACTCCCAGGTCAGCCACCCAGCACGTCAGCTAGGGCCCCGGAGATCCCTGAGATGTGGAGGGACTTCTGGGAGCAGAGAGGAGAGGAGCTTCCTTCGCCAGTCAGAGCTGGGTTTGGGGTAGCAAGAAAGACGGAAGAGAGATTGGATCGAAAAATCAAGTTCCTGGCCAAGACAACTTTTGACCGGCACTTGTTACTGGAGGGCGATCTGGCAGGGAAGAAGAGAAAGGAAGCAAGTCATGGAGTACGCCTGGAGACTATGTAGATGGAAATCCAGGAACTCAGGGCATTGGTGGCCAGCCAGGCAGCTATCATTGAGAGCCTGAGGCAGCAAACCCAGGGAAAGGTGGACAAGCCAAAGAGCAGCCGGCAGGGCGAGCAGAGGCAGCCAGGACAGTCATCTGCAACAGAGCCTCGCCAGGGGCCACCTATGGGGAGGGTTATCCTGGAGCCAGAGGAGGCGAGAGCCTAAAGACAGGTGGAGAGAGAGGCATTCGAGTTCAGAGGCCCTATCGAGCTCGCGACGCTGCCAGTGGCGGCGGCGGGCCCAGTCGTACCTTTGGCAGTAGAGGAGGGGCGGCCACCATCTAGCAGTGAGCCGGCTCAAGGCTCAACAGAGGGATCCATGGGTGTGCTCCTTGTGGCGGTGCATACAATGCAGGAGGAGGTGAGTTTGTTTTCACCCGAGCAGAGGATAGAGGAGCCTCTTGAGAGAGAGATGGGGATTGAGGCGGAGGGTGCCATCGAGGGCGGGCTCCAGAGGTTGGGCACGCCTGAGTATGGACCAGAGGAGATTGAGGAGCAGCCAATGGCAGTGCCAGGAGAGACACTCGAGAGGAGACCTCAGAGGTTGAACACACCGAAGTACGTCCCAGCGACAGAGGATTTGAGGAGCAGACTGGGATCTTGGGCTACTGAATCTTGGTCTGGGGGACCGGTTCCTGGGATAGAGCAGCAGGAGGTCGTTAGTGTCGCAGCTCCTCGACCAGAGCAGCAGGGGGTTGTCAGTACCTTGCTAGGATCTCCTTCATCACCACCTCCTCAGCCCAAGAAGAAGAAGTTCAAGAGGAAGGTTGATCAGCTATGCTTCTACTGCAAGAGAGGCATGCATCTGACTCTGAACTGTTTCGAGTTCCTTGAGGATAAGGCAGAAGGGAAGGTCTTAGAGGCAGGGGGTAAGATGTATGATAGACAGGGTAGGATAGTAGAGAAGTCCGGAGATGGACTTAGGGCTCAGTTATATAGGCAAAACCAGGAGGTGTTGAGGAGGTAGGACCGGTTTGTCTATGTAAGTGGGCGAGTATCTTGTGAGGCATCAGCTTAGGTTCTGTGTGATACCCTCTTAGACTTAGAGGACCTTTTGATGATTGCTACTAGTCTAAATCCGAACTCTAGTGTTCCTACTGAGTTACGGTCTTGAGGATCAGGGTGATTTAGATGAGGCATGTACATATTTAGGTGGCCTACGCCCTAGCCTTTGAGAGACAGATCTGACATGTATTTTAGGGATAATTGTCAGCGTGAGTTTGGTGTGGTTTGAGTTGAGTGAGCTATGATTTGGAGACATTTTCTGTGTGAGACATTTTATTTCCCTGAGTGTATATTATGATGAGTTTTTTTTTCAGGGACCATTCTTATATGTGACGATCACTTGTCTCTCTCACATGTGTGGTTGTGCTCTGATGTATGATGAGTTTGTGTGGACAATGTGTGAAAAACCTTTTATGTGTCATGGGTACTGTGAATATGATTGTAAGCAAAACTGTCTATTCCTCGGTATACTTGTGCGACCTGCCCACGGGCAGCTGATAGGGCAGAGTATAAGGGGAGGAAGCGCAGCCCGTCTGTGAAAGGTTGTGAGGATTTTGAAGATTTATGAGCCCAGGAGGCTCAAAATGCTTACCATGTTGATTGTTGAATGCTTAAGTTGTGATGAGGACCCATAAGATGGTCTCTCAGTGATGCTTGTTTTATGATAAGCCCCCTTGGATTTTGGAAAAGGGGATGTTTTGTGATGTTGTGTGTTATGATGAGACCCCTCGAGTTTTTGAGGAGGAGCTTGGTTTTATGGCGAGACCCCTCGTGATTTTTGGAAGAGGGGGTGTTTTGTTCTGTGGCGAGACCCCTCGTGATTTTTGGAAGAGGGGGTGTTTTTGTTTTATGNTGTTTTATGATGTGATTTTTGGAAGAGGGGGTGTTTTGTTCTGTGGCGAGACCCCTCGTGATTTTTGGAAGAGGGGGTGTTTTTGTTTTATGATGAGAGCCCCCTGTATTTTGGAGAAGGGATGTTTTTGTTGTTGGAAGACTCACCTTTAAAGGCGAGTAAACTGATTTATGGCATGGTAAGTTGTCTGATGAGTGATAAAGTCTGACGAAAAGGGCCACTTTTGTTTGGAATGTTTGAGAAAGTCGCAATGAGTGCAGGGCGAGAGATGTCTCAGGATGGGTGGCTGATGACTCTGATCAAGTCAGGGGTCACGGCCTGGTGGATTTAGCGGTGATTTTGTTTGTAAGCGTGCGAAGGATGCCATGTCTATTGAGGGAGGGCTGGTAAATGCCTTCGGACCCCTGCGTATCGCGCAGTGGGCCAATGAGGTCAAGCTAACGGAAAAGAAGTTAGTACCTCTAGGGCGTAACCCCATTGGATGGCTGCTAGCCGGCACAACCTGGCTGCGGGACCACGTGGGTAAGAGTTTAAGGGGGGGTGCCCACCCCAGTGAAATTACTCCGCGGGATAGTGATGGTTGAAAATTTTTGGGGGAAATCCTGATTGAATGCTTATCAGGAGAAAACCTATCGTTGCGTAACCAACGAGGGTACTGCTGCTAAATAACAATGCGGTGAGCCGTGGTCCTGGTCCGATCAGCCAGGCTATGGTGGGCCAAGGTGGAGACCTAGCCTTTCTGTACTAGACTCCAGAAAGAGTTGAGCGGATATTAAGTATACATGTATACTTATGTGTATTGGATTGCGAGAGATTTTTGAGAAGGAAGTTGATAGTGCCTTCAAAAGGTCTCGATTAAGGCCTGCGTTCCTAGTTTTTGCCAGGACTACGGACACCCAATGAGAAACCGAAGGTTGTCTAGGACCGGGGAGAGGACGAATGGGAAAGTCTTTGGAACTTATGCGGCCAACTCCCTAATTTATGGGCGGTGAGAGGCCCAGGTTAGAAACTTGGCAACATATAGTTGTGGAGACATGTTATGATGGAGGCCTCTACCCTGTGTTTGTCGGCTAATCGGATTGGTTCCTGTTTCGTCAGCATTTGGAGTGTGGATGGATTTATAGCTTTCTGATTTGGCGAAGCGACGGGGACTTCGCTTAATATGGTCCGGTAAGCTGTCGGTGCGAATACCCTTACAAGGGTATCCGCCCTGGTTTTTGCAAGTGACAGAAAATAGTTTTGGTCTAGAGTTGCGCTAAGCGCGGCTGTGTCAGTAATTGCGTTGACTAGGTGGTTGACCACAATAGCGAGTGCGTGGGCGCGCAAGTTTAAGGCGCGCGTGATTCTTTTCTGTTATTGATCGTAAAGCTGGCCCGGACCTCAGTCGTTTTGCTTGGTGATATTATTATTATTTATTTATTTTTGATTAAGCAGGAATTAAGGATATTTTCTTTTGATTGGTACATTTGACTGAGTTGAGTGCGAGTGCGGAGAACGACTCCGACGACGACATCGACAATAACGGTGCGATTTCRTGCGGTGAGCAGGATGTCGCAGGATGACGCGCAGGGGCAATTACGGCATGGTATAAGCAAGCCGGCGCGGRCACTGGGAGCYGCRCAGCYGGTTWGTTGGCCCAAAGCGCCGCGCCACACCGTCTTGTATGGTACTCTGCGGGCRCTGGTATCAGGCTTGGGCTTAGCCCTATAGGTTACGGCATTGGGTTGACGATACGGAGGTTCGGGGATCGAGGTTAGCGGGCATCGGCGCAGCAACCGCAGCGGAGCGTCGCGGAAGGGACTAATGGGGTTGAGGGCCCGGCGGGGCTACCCCCCTCTGATTTTATCGATGGGCACGATCTGTAGGGACGCCCGTTAATTTTCCCGTTCTGGTTTTATTATTTTTTTTATCCTTTTAAATCCCCTCCTTATTTTTGTCTACTCGCGTCCCGCTCTGGGGCGCGATGTCGGGCCTAAGGCTGGATCACGTGAAGTATGTCGCCTGAAGTGCAATTACAAACTGTTTTCGTAGTGCTGTGGGTGCGGCAGGCACCCAAGAGCCTAGCCTAGTGAGGTACACCCATGAGCTGTTGAAATACAGACCGCGCTCGATGCTGGATGGGCGGGACCCGGTACTCTGAATTGCCTGGGTCTGCCCAGCCTGCGGTCAGGCCAAGGGTGCCACCTCGAGGTTGCCGTGAGGCCTGAGTCCTTCGAGACATCCGCTAAGGCAGGGCACGACTGAGAAACAATGCGCTATGAGCGACGACCTGCATTACGGGTAGCAGAGAGGGACCGAGTGAAGCGCTGTGGCAACACGAGAAACAGACGAATCTAGCCCAGTACTGCGCCGGATGCTTACAGGGCTAGGACAAAGAAAMGGAGAGGGGCYGCGGCATACCGATGTGCCAATCGGTTGTTGGATTAYCGCCCTACSCCRAATAGAACACCCRGTCACTTTGTATGTATTTGGCCCAACCGTCAGTCCAGAGGCAGCGGAAATGACAGTGCGTTATATTCGGGTGAAGGCGGTAGGTATAGGGGCAAAGACTAATCGAACCGTCTAGTATCTGGTTCCCCCCGAAGGGCCCTCAGGCCGACTGGCTGTCGGGCAGGCGCTGGTCGGTGTAAAGTCCTTCGGGACATCTGTTAAGATTGGAACGATACAGGGCAGGTTGGCATGGGCCGGGGCACCGGTAACAAGTATAAAACAAGGGCGGGTCGACAGCCGAAGTTTTCTTTAAGAGGTGGGGGCTGTCGGACCACGCGGTGAAAGGTTGTGCGACGGGTGACGGGTCCGGTTGGACTGGGCTAGCAGCCACGGGCGCAGTGAGGCGGATAGCGGAGCGGAGCAACAAACAGCGAAGAGCCAAGCGGAGGGGAGAGCAGGGTAGGTGGCAGCGCAGGCAGGGAGAGCGTTGTGACGGGAGCAACGACGAGCTGGGCAGAGAGTGATGGGGGATGATGAAGAGAAGGAAATAAACCTGGACGCGGGCGGCGCCAGGTGCATTCAACGTTGAAGGGGGAGAAGATGGACATGGCGGAGGGGAGAAACACTTACCTCGCTCGATTCTTGATAGAATCGGGCGGAGAAAAGTGCTAGATCGGGGTTTTTGGTGCTCGCGACCCCGATTCTGTGGGTGGATTTGGGAGAGAGGGAGTAGAATAGGAGGGGCAAAGAGAAGTGGGTGCGCTGGGCTATAGTGGGAGTGACGAAGACAACAAGGAGGAAACGACTATCTCGCTCGTTTCCAAACGGAATCGAGCGAGGAAAGGTTCAAAATGTAGGTTTTAGAGTAGGGCGAAACTGATTCCGGTGTTAGTTTTGGCAAAGAGGTAGTTAGTTAGGAGGTAGGAGTAAAAGATGCCGCGCGAAAACTGTCGGGGCATGGCGGAGTGTCAGAGGCAGAAGAAAAGGAGACGAGTGTTCTGTACTCGTTCGTGGATGAAAACGGGCAAGGGAGGACTCAAGTTTGGGGTTTTCGGGGCTTGCGAACCCGATCGTACAGTTAGTTCGGTTGAAGAGTTAGTAGATAGAAAGTTATTGAGAGAAGTAGCTGCACAGGGAGTTGACGGGGATAGCGGTGTGGGACGTGTATTTGCCCGAACGCTCGGGGCAGATTCAGGGATATACCTACCCGCCTTTTAGCAGAAGATTCATTCGATTTTGCGCACCTTATTCTTGGCAGCAGGGTGAGGCTGGCTGCGCCACGCAGAGAGAGAGAG
>BFEA01000030.1:4847101-4862408 GCA_003427395.1 Chara braunii
TTGTGAAATGCTTACTACTGTGGCATACTTGCTGCTACTGGTATGAACTGGAGATTTTGTTTCCTCTGGCGATCAGCAAAGCTAGGGAGTTACGGGCTGCGGAAGGCTGCTGCTGGCCGCCAGTGACTGCTGCGGACTGCGAGGCTGTAGTACCCCTTTCCGTCCGTGCTGACTTATTGGCCGCCACTGCAGTTACAGCGGATGTTCTGGCAGCCATCGTTGTACGAAGAGAGGCTCGCCGTGGTACTGAGCCTATTGGGAACTGGTGATTGTTGTATTACTACGGTTGTGAGGCCGGCGGTTTGCAGTATGGACATGAGCGCTGCTAAGTGGTGGTATTGTGAAGCATTGTTGTGGTTTGCGGCTGCTGCTACATATTGCTGAAGACTGGAGCTACAGCTGCATGTTGCTGTGGACTGAGGCTGGCTGTTGTGCATTGCGGTTGACTGTATACTACTAACCAGCCCATAGGGTAAGTGCGGACTATGACTATTATAAGGTTGTCTACCGTCGGTGTTGACCGCTGCCAATGACTGATGTGTTTGGAGGGCTGCGGCAAGACTGCTGAGCCAGTTGCAGAAGGTGGGATCTGGTACTCTGTAGGATTGAGTCAGAGCTAGGTACTACTGTCTTAGGAATGTGTAGTCTGCTGCAGACTGTGTGAACTGTGTATCCTGCTACAGACTGTGTATACTAAGGGGAGCTAGAGACTGTGTAAACGGAAGGGGAATGCTATCAACTGGGTGACTTCCGTGGACTGTGCAGACCTTGGACGGTGTAGTATTGGACTGCACATGGACTGTTGTGGCTGCTTGTCACTGTTGCAGCCTGCGGTGACATAGTGGATGGGCTCGGGGAGGTGATTAGGCTTAGGAACGGAGATCGGTGTTGCGATTCGGGGGGATGCCAGGTCTACTTCGACAGTTTCATCATCATCTTTGACCAAGCTGTCATTATGGCCGCCATTGCGGAGCCCTCAGGAGCATCAAGGTATCGAGGCCCTCTCCTGCGAGTCTGTGAGCACCTCTTTTGGATCTGAGGGACTCAAACTTTCTCCATCTGCCTTTCTTACTCTAAGTCTAGTCTAATTTGGTTCTGAGAGGAAGGCAGCAGGCGGGATTGCAACCCGTAATCCGCGCCAAGGCCTTTGTGGGAGATACGCCCCACCGATTGCGGGAGCTCTGCCGGGACTCAGGAGGAGTCCTGGAGGCAGGGAACTGACAGGTAACCATTGCGTTTCCCTCTATAAACCCAGTTATAACCCATATCTGTATTTCTCATTGTATCGCCTGACTGAATATATGGTGTGCAGCCCTATCCCATTTTTGGTTTGACTTTCAGGACACTGAACCAGATTAAGTAAAGGAATGTTTGTCAAAGTTCAGTTTCAACTTTAGTTGCCTGTGTGAAATCAGACTTGTTAATGAAACTACATTTGGGAAAGGCAAGGTGGAGGACTGATTTGCATGATGGTTGACATGGTCGTTAAGGCTGGGAGGTCCCCATAAGTATGGGGAGGCCCAGTGCTTTGTTTATTTTGAACTCGAACTTTATCGAGGCTACAAAATGGTCAGCATAACATTAAAGTCTCATCCCTTTAAACACAAACCAATATCAAATATTACAACTGAATAATTACGAATCGATTTGGAAAACGATCGTCGATGACGTTGTGGACATTGTCCATTGCCAGTTACTACCGCAGTCAATACATTTTTAAAAATTGTTGAATGCAGTGCTGCATATATATGGGAAAGCAATGCATAACGTTGTGCTCGACGACAAGAAGCATTTGCAATATGCAATCAATTTGACCAACCAAGTCTTTTCTTGACAATCACACCTAACACAGATATGTCGTTCACTTTCACATCATATGCCGACGTTTTAAATGTGATAAATTTTTGAAACGCATTTGACCATACACCACATATATCATTATCAGAATTGAAACACGTGTCAATGGCAGATAACACTGAATCAACAAGACTATTCGATCGACTAATGAATATATTTTTTAAAACAGTTCTTGGTTTTATTAAAACGACACAAAAATCATCATCAAACAACAGTTTGTTTGGACATGTAAATGCGTATCATGGCATTGTGGAAACACAAGGACATGTAATACTACGGATTCATTGTTTGATCTGGTTAAAAAACGTCCCACCTACAACAAACGTTTTTGATCAACTTCAAAACATCATTCCTACTCTCAACACTATCATAACAAATGATGTTGGTAGCATTGTCACAACTTCAATTCCACAAGTAATCAGTAACCTACCATATTTCACTTTTCGTGCTCAACAACCATGTCACATTGCCCTTCAAACAAACCCAACCCTTAAAGAAAAAAAAACAACCAAAACGTATAAAAAAACCTGCAACCGTAGAATGTCAAAAATGTAAAGCCAAAGTTAGCTCCCAACATTTATGACGCCAAAGCATTTTTCAAACAATAAAATAAAATGCATTATTATCATTACGTACCAAATATTGAAGACTCAATTTACTTACATAAATATTCCAAACAACTTCTCAACATGCCACCAAGCCGAATTCATTATTGTCTCAATGACAATTACTTTAAAACAATAGTATGTCTTTTTGTTTACCTCGTCCAAACGCATCACTGGGCTCATACAACATCATGTTTCAAAAAATAACGATATATAAATATAGATAAAGTATGTCGTTATTTATACCCTCGTGCATATCAAGAACAAACTATACTTACATCGACTGAAGTTGAATTGCGTTGAACTTGTGGTCACAAATACATTAATAATCACAATGACGTTATTCTCGCAACCTTCAAATGCAATCATGATATACAACCATTATTTGAATGTGTTGAAGCTAGTGACAGTATCTATTACGCTTGTAGATACACTACGAAAGACAAACCTAAAATCGTATGTAACGTCGCTTTGCAATTAACTGCATTTGATGCAAGATAAAAACGATAAAAAATAGCTGAGCAAAATGAAGAACTACCTACAAAAACAAACGCATGCTGACGACTCACATCTCAAATGTTCACAATGACAAACAAACAAAAAGTTGCTGGTCCATTATGTCCGTTGTACATAATTAGACAATTTTGTGTATATACAAGTCATTGTTATATTTTTTTAAGCCTTCGTCAAATGCTCAAACAATTTTTACAAGAGCCAAAAATAAAATGTAACATAGAACAAGACAACAATGATTATGCTATCATTCACCCTTTAAATGACTACACATTTCGTCCACTGTCTTTGTCATCGCTTTGTCTCTACAAATTCACATCCAATTATTTTAGGAAAAATAATATTTTATCATTCGCAACTGATCTGATATTCCTTAAAAATGATTCACAATTTAAATCAAAATATTTGGGACGATACAAAATTTCTCATATTCCAAATATTTCATCTGAATTTTGCATCCTACTTTATGATAAATGTAAAACACCAGAAGAATCAACTCCTCATGCTCAACTAACTCTTTTGATGTTTAAACAATTTTGTAACCTTCACGATCTACTACCTAATAACATTGATTGACACACAACATTCCTTTAATATTATAAATTAATGCATAATTTCAATCGTTTAATATATTTAAACATGCAAGATTATCATATCACACGAAAAGGAGAAGCCGAGGTTCAAGCAAATCATTCAACTTACGCAACCACTGATGTAATGCAAGAAGATGATATCGAATCAACACCAAACAACAAAAACTCAAATGATAACACAAACATTGTTGACGAAGATTACGGTGATCTTTACTTTTTGGATCCAGAAAGTACAGACTTCAAACACAATGCACAAAATTCTACAACAATACTAAATGATCCTGTTCATTTCTCAGTGATCCAAACCTCACAACTATTAACCACAAATACATCATCACCATATCATACATTAATGATTCAAACTGCACAAACAACATGCAAAATTTATACGAAAATAAATTCATATAACCAACCTCTATTAAATATGTTAAAAACCAAAATTTTCTCAAACACCTCACCTTTACATGGTAAATAAATCACAACCTTACCAAATCTTATAAATGTTCATCAGAAAATATTGAAATTGATCCTTGGGATAATATTCATTTATCAATCGCAACCTTATCAAATCTTATGAATGTTCATCAAAAAATATTGAAATTGATCCTTGGGATAATATTCATTTATCAATCGCAACCTTATCAAATCTTATGAATGTTCATCACAAAATATTGAAATTCATCCTTGGCGTAATATTCCTTTACCAACACGAATAACATTACTAAAAAATGCTTCGAATCCATCACATATAAAATATTTACAACAATTTGATAATAAACCTCACAAAAGAAAAAAAATTCCCACAATAACAAAAATGTCACAATAATTTCAACTTACTAAAAAAACAACACGTGAATTTCACTTTTGCAGCATCAAATCTTTAAAAAACATGGAATGATCAAATATTACATAACGAGAATCCACAAAACATAATATTAAATGAAATTAAAGACAAAATAAAAAACAATAATTGCTAATGTTCTTAAATAAAGAAAGTTGAGCAGAAAAATCACACGTTATTGCAACCATCGAAACTTTTTGCAATGTTTGACAAATATCAAAAGCAATTGCAAGAACAACGCTTACTGGAAAAGTTGCAATAAGAATTTATGGTGTTACCATTTACAGTTGGATCGAAATGCTTAACTTTGAAAATGGACATTCGTTTGAACAACGTAGTGCAAAGTTCAAAAGAGTTCCAAGTTTTTCTTCAGAGCTCCAACTTCTTCTAATTCATGAAATTAGTATGATGACAAAGAACAAATTATTAAATTAGATATAACATTACGAGCAGAAAGAAAGCTAGATTTACCATTCGGAGGACTACATATTATTTTTCAGGGAATTACTTTCAAATGCCACCAGTTATAGGTAGACCGCTATACGAGCAACCATCACAAAAGTATGCAGCCAATTCATTCGATGTTGAAGGTTTTAAGTTTTAACTTCTTTTTAAAACAATCATCATCTTAGATGAAAACGTTCGTTTCAAATTAGATCCCCCTTGGAGAAAAGGATATTCAAAAGCTCGCAAGGGCATCTGGACTGATGAGTTCATTGACATTATTAACTCACGACCACATTCTTCCTGCTAACAACAAAATTCACTATCATCTAACTTAATAAACACAAATAAAATACGAATATACGCAACACCAGATAATGACACACGCACAAACATAATTTATTCATATATACGTGAATTAGCGAAACAACTATCACAAAATAATTATCCAATACTTATTGTTGCAGATTTTAGCAAAAACTTAAAAAACAAAAACAAAGACCATATTCGTTTCACAATGTCTCTCCCCGACAACATGTTAGGATGATAAACACCATTTTTATACCTCATTTCAGACATGTCAATCGTATTCATCCAAAATATCGACCCTAATAGAGACATTGCCAACGATACATTCGAAATTTTGCATTCCTTACAATTTCATCCAAAAACACAGTTTCGACTTATTTTTGACACTGCAACATCTACACATGTGTTTTTTCCAAATCAAGCTTCTCAACTTGCATTGGTTCTCATTCTAAATAGAAAAGGATTTGAATAATTTTCATTTGTATCAAATATTCGACTACCTAAAGATATTTACCCCGTTTTCTTTGAACGTTCAATCATTGTATCATTACCACGTATTACATTTTCATCACAACGAACTTGCACATTGTATCCAAAGCAATTTCCTTTCATTTCCGCCATCGCTTCCACACTATACAAAATTCAATGAGAAATCCGAACATCAATGATTTTTGCAGAATGTAATTTTTTTTCAACACCACAAATGAGGAAAAAAAAAATCCCACAACAAGGATACATTGCAATATCTCGTGTAATAAATCGCTACGCCTTCACAACCATCAAACCATTAACAACACTACTCACAAAATTCTTCAAACCTTATGAAAGTGTATTATGTGAAGATGACAGACTCACAAAGATTGTAGAACAATTGTTCCAAACTGACTTCATACAAAAAATGTTAAAAAAAACATCTTCTACATCATTCATAGATGAAAAAAATAAACAATCATACAGAACAAATTTACAAGAATTACTGATACAACGTCAAACAAATTCAAAACAACGAATAATTTCTCCAATAATAAAAGATAACATAACTATGCCGAACTTCCTTTGTGTGTCGGATGATCCAAATATAACAACACATTCAAACAAAATCAACGAATGTTTGTACATGCCTTCCTCTCTAACAAACATTATTAAAAACCATAACCAATCAGCAACATCACATTCCATAATTTCGCAATCAACCCTTCAAACCCCATCTTTGCAATATACAAAATATACAAATACAAATTCAAATGACGGAAATATTGTTCCAATCCTAATGGATTCAGAATCATATTTATACATTACTCTACATAAACATTATTGGCTCACAGATATACCTATAAACAGTTATGCAAAATTAATAATGGATAAATCAACAACAATTTTCATAGCAAACACGTTCGCATACAACCAAGGAATAACAAAAAATGATTACCATTGCATTGATCGAGAAATTCAAAGAATAAAT
Source organism: Chara braunii (assembly GCA_003427395.1). Taxonomy (NCBI): domain Eukaryota; kingdom Viridiplantae; phylum Streptophyta; class Charophyceae; order Charales; family Characeae; genus Chara; species Chara braunii. The sequence continues at coordinate 4,853,726 of BFEA01000030.1, forward strand.
AAAATTCGACCATTCACAACACTCACACATTTTTTCATTCCAATAAATATAAACAATACTCATTGAAAACTTTGATATTTAAATATTTAAACACAAACTGCATATTACTATGACAATTTTTTCACTACTGATACAATATTCTTCTCTAACATCAAACGACGACTATCAAGTAGAACAGATTATTTACGCATATTACAACATGTAAAAACACATATCTTACAAGGACCACAACAAACTAATTTACACGATTGCGGCGTTTTTGTTCTCGTTATGCTTCGACATCTTATGCTACCTAACCCACTTTCACATATGAATGATTTTTCTCTCAAAAAGATATGCCTCTATATAGGGCATTTATTCATAACGAACTTTGTCTTCACGCACTCAACAAAATTACACCATACCCACACTCTATAACCACCAATCCACCACAACTACTTTGTCAAACATAATCAATACATTAATTACATATAAAACACCACTAATCATCAACACCTCTGTCAACACAAATCACAACCACACTCAATCACTCGACTACAAGCTATGTGGACAACAAAATTCAATATTCACCAACTCAAAACCAAGTACAAATAAAGGTATGTCAGATATTCATAAAACCTTCAAAAACCAAAGTACCTCTTTCGTCTTTCTTCCTTTCTCCCCCCTCCACTCTCTATATGTCCTCTCTTTCACTCTACCTTTTGTTGAGTCACATAAACTCCATCAAAATATACCTTTCTTCTTTTTGGGAGGTCAGTGCCTGCTCTTGTGCTCCCCCCCACTAACATGCTGGATGTTGCAAGGCTATCTCTTTCTCTCTCACAAAAAAAAAAAAAAAAAAAAAAAAAAAAACACTCACACTCACATACACACACACACACACATATTCTCCTGTCTATTGATGGGGGGTGCCACCTCCTGAAAACGAGATTCAGCATCTCATGAACATCGTGAATAAAACACCAATCGGGACCCCCCACACACACTCTCTTCGAGTTGTGTATAGCGAACATGACAGAACATACATACAACATAATCACTACCTTACCCTTCCCCAACCACATAAACAAACAAGCTACGGGCTGCGCACCCGTACCCTCACGGTAAGTCAATAGCTCAACGGAGCTAGTGGGACAAGGTCTCAGACCCCAGGTGGTGGCTGCATAAGGCAACCATTGTTCCATTTATGAGACCGCCCCCCAACCCACCCTCTCGTCAATTCTTTTTTTTTTTTTTCACGTCTCTCATCAATTTTCCCAGCCTCGCGCTCTCGAGTCCACCAATCTTTTTTCAAGGACTGGTCGCCCCGGTTTTCCAATAGCACTGGTCGCCTTCATTTCCGACTAGGAGTGGTCGCCCCAACATGTTCTCGACACGCTACGACCGGTCCTCCTCGCCATAACTGTTCTCCGCCCCTCCAACCGCCCCCCCCGAAAATCGCACGCACAAGCTCTCCACGACGACGACTTGTCCGCCTACCACGCCCTACCGGTAGTCTAACAGAGGACGACCAGTCTGCCCATTGACGACCAGTCCGCCCACCGACGATCGGTCCGATCCTACTTCGGCCTTTGCGGGTGTAAACGCAGCCTATGAGAGGGGTGTGGTTTTCGACATCGAGCGTGGGTAGTAGGTATGGTGTGCGTCTCGACTTTGCTCCTTTAGGAGGGTGGTTGAGAGACGTGGCGGGAAAAAAGAAATGGCGGGAAAGAGAAATGGCGGGAAAGAGAAATGGCGGGAAAGAGAAAAGTGCAGGGAATTGGAATCAATCACGGTGTGTACCCTGTAACGACCACTATCACTAATTCCTAATCAGCTTGAGTATACCACATCGCTACAGCCGAGGCGGTCGTAATCAGGATCAGATACATGCAAGATAGATTGAGAAGGCCACTGACCAGTTGGCAGGGCATAAGGCAAGCTCTGCTGTCTTAGTCATCCACGTGGGCCTAATTACGGTCAGATACATGCAGAAAGACCTCGGGTAGGGGGGACATGCTCTCAGAGGCCATCACGAAGAACCAGAAGGAGGAGCAAGAGCAAAAGCAAGAGCAAGGGCAAGAACAAGAGCAGGAATGACACAATACTGATTAGACACACCGAGGGGATGGAGTGCGGGCATACTCGCACAAGGACGTTTTCTACGGGTTTCTCGACGTGATTGCAGTCAGATTCATCGAAGGTCTCTAGCCGCAATTGCGGTCAGATGCATTTAGGCATTTAGGAGAGTGAAAGTGCCGAGTATATCCTGACTGAGAGTAACGTCACTACCGGTGGCGCCAAACAAACGCGTGGGGCAAGCAGGGCGACACAAGTGAGACAAGTACAACAGGAGCGTGGGACAGGTGCGCTACAAGTGCGTTATAAGTGTGCGACAAGTGTGCGACAAGTTTGGGTGCGACAAGTGGGGGTGCGACAAGTGTGTGACAAGTTGCCATGTGCGGTGTCGTGCGCATCGGTCTGGCACCGCACCAGGGCAGCGCGGGACCCTCCCGGCCGCGTTACGCAGGAGTTGGTTAACAATCCTTTGTCGCGAATATACATGGAGCTTCCATAAGCCGCTCCGACCGAGTGCGCCAGCCATACCTCTCGCGAGCCCCTACGACAGGATAGGGCCTACGCGAGGTACAACTTACCTACACCTTACGGGAGCTGTCATCTCCCTTCGGTGGGCGTATCCCCGCCGAGCTACCAGTCCACAGTACGAAAGCTAATCAGTTCCAATCGCAGAGGTGGACCAGCCGAGGGCGGTAATACGCCTCTATCGGACCCATATACCAACCGACATCATGGGGGGCTGAAGTCCCAAGCGCGGCTCGTCGTCGGTCGACTAGGACGCATCCCACACACCACGCGCACACCACTTTACGAACACAATAATAAAACCCACATACACATATACGAGGCAACACAATATAAACAACGCGACAACGCTCCCAGCCCCTCGGTAGCCGCCCCATAACTTTCTGATACGAAAATCGGATAGGTGTCACGCGCGAGACTTAATATAAATCCTTGCGGACGTAGGGCAGACTCATATCGACTTGCTATGCAAAACGTACGCAAGCGGTCACTATGATGGCGGGCTATGTGGTACCCAAACTCACGCGGTCCCCATTAATCGCGAGGGTCGCGTTCGACACTCAAGTGTCGGCTGACACGCGCCTTGAGGGTTAATCTCTCGACGTTGGACAACCGCCATGCGCGGTTGAAGACCACACCCTCTTCTACACCCTGTGCAGAGGGGTTGAGTAGACAACTTTGAGCTGTCGTGGCAGTCGAACATCAAGGGGTTTGACTTTGACGGATGCCACGGACTATAACGTCTAACTATAAAAAACTCCGAAGGCTCCCCGCTTAGTAAACAAAATCATAGCCCTGGGGTACCCTCCCTTTTTCGCGCGGCGTTGGCGGCCTATAACAATTTCAAACTATCGCTTATATGTATCGGTCCCCTTGTAATCCCATAACTTTTTACACACTAGGGCGGTAGGACGTCGCACGCGGGATTTTAGTATAAAGTCGCGCAACCTATCTCATACCAACCCGCAATGCAGGCGTACGCATGCAGTCACAATGATGGCGTACTATGTAGTGCCCATAGTCAGGCGGTCCCTCGTGGATCCGGGTACCGCTTATGACACTCAAGTGTCAGACTCGAGGTGTCGTGAGGATCTAATCCTTCACGACATTGCACGGCTGAAGGAATAGTCGTGCAACCGCCACGAGACCTCCGGCCTTTGGTCTGAGCGTCTCGATAGGCAAGGCAAATAGGCTCTGAGCAAGGGAAAACCCCTTTCCTGCAGAGCCTAGGGCTTGGGATGTCCTCGACAAGGACCTCGAATCCCGGCCCAGGACTAACGTCCGACTAAGAAAATCTTTTAAGAAGTAAAACAAATGAAAGGGAAGGGTYTTCCCTACRCCTCTTAGTSWTWACYCCTGAGCAGGCTTTTAATACGGGACCCTTTAGCCAATGCAAATATTCRTCCYAAGTATACCCATAYATACACATATATAACAGGGGGAAGTATGTGACGATCACTTCTCACAGTCTYATTGGGGRTCCATCACAGCCATACGTATACATGTGATCCCAGGCAACCTCATCCAGAATCTGATTCATAGCACATACCTGCGAATCACACCAACGAGTCAATCAACCGCCCACGCACTACACGGAGTCAACCCCAACCATCTTCAACACTCATATCCCTCACTTTAGCCATGCAAGGCCCAACCTCCTGTCCAACCAACCTTAATTAAAATACTCAGTACCTTTGTTAAATGACCATTCAATAAAAGTCCGAGTGAAACCATAACGAAACAAAGAAAATCACAAGGGCTAAAGCATTTTAGGATGGGTGTGGAGGGTAAGCTGGAATTGAGTCGTAAACCGACGAATCGGCAACCAACCTGTTATCAGTGATAACAGATAATGATCCTCAAGGGATCAAGCTGAATCTAGTCCTCACCTTGAATCAGACAAACCAAAGGACCTGTAACACAAGATAGGTCAAATGCCAGGCTAAAATCATCAACAATAGGGGATAAACCTCCATAGCACACCTCCATATAACACTCTCTAGCGCCACCTGTCGAAAATAACCTAACTCCTCTGAAAACAGGGGAATTCCGACAACGCTTCCCGTAGGAAAAGTGCCCTCTCAGAATTTATATAAACCCAAATATGAAATCAACAGTAAATTTCTAACTCTGGAAAATCAAATTTTGTCTAACTTCCTGAATTAGCAAAAATTTGGGCAGCATTCCCTTCAGAAAATGAGACTTCCCAGATTTTAACTAAGACAGGTATGAACTCCAAAGACAGTCTGAGTTCAGCTTTAGGCAGAATTTAACTAGCTCCTTAATTTTGTAGAAATTTCGGCAGCACTTCCTCTAGAAAAGTGTCTTTCCAAAATTTATACAAAACTAAGTCCAGAGTTTGAAAGTAACTTTGACTTCCCAAAGTTCTATTTTGTCTAAATCTCTGAATTAGCAAAAATTTGGGCAACACTCCCTTTAGAAAAGGAGACTTCCCAGATTTTAACTAAGTCATATATGAGACAAAATAAAACTGAACTTTTGACAAGTCAAAATTTAACTAACTCCTCGGATTTTTAGCAATTTTGGCAGCGCTTCCCGTAGAGAAAGCAGCTTGCCAAGATTTATACAAAGCCAAGTATAAGAAAAAATTTCAGAAAATGCGGGAATTGACCTAAGTAAAGAAAAGATACTACAGAAAATGCAGGAATTGAAACTAACTCCTATCGCTCCAGCACGTGGCGAGCATCTAAAGCAACTACCTATGAAACTGAAACTCATACTAGGTAGTGATCTCACTCAGCCACATGCAAGCCAAACCACAAAGGTAAGTACTCTCACCATCCTAATTCATCTGAACAACCAATAGTTCATAGTCTTTCATGATTTAAACCCTTTACCCTGCTTACATAAGGCATAAGGTCAGGCCACCTAAACTTATGGGACGAACCTTACTTAGCCAGGCATAGAGTCAGGACACCCAAACTTATGGGCCGAACCTGACTTGCCAATGAATATACACGGACAGAGGGCACGACTACTTCTCTCTTCTTTGGGCATATGACTAGACCACTCTAGTCGCCCTGAACTGTTTAAAATATCCAGATTATATATAATTGTCTTCCCTTTTTACATTTTAAGGATGCATATAACTGAACTAACTTAAGTTCAGCCTGCCCCAGGTTACCGTAAATTTTATTCTTAGTTGTACTCTCTTCACATTGTGATAGGCTATAGTCAGAACACCCAAACTTAAGGGACGATCTGATTGGCTCGTTCCTAATAAAATAATAATATGATATAGCCAAGCTATAACCTTTGGGTTCCAGCATGTGCAAGGCTTTGAGTCAGACCACCCAAACTTATGGGACGTGCCTGACTCTCCACCTAATTCACTTTCTCTTTGGTCTGTATGTGCGTGGCATGGGCCAAGGCCACCCAAACTTATGGGACGTGCCTTATCCTTAGCCAGGTTCATTTCTCTCGATCCCCAGCAGGAAGAAGCTGAGCCACCCAAACTTATGGGACGCGCTCAGACCTCCTCGTTCATAGCCAAAGAAACAAGGTAAAACCCAAAATAAACAAGGCAGTCAAGCCACCCAAACTTATGGGACGTGCTTGGCTCCTCAAAAGTCAATCATAAACAGCCCCAACAAGTCAAAGCAATCAGACCACCCAAACTGATGGGACGTGTCTGATCCTTCAGGCAAAACTCATAGCACTGGGTCTCCCCAAACTTATGGGGACATCCCAGCCACCAAAGCAATCAGACCACCCANGATCCTTCAGGCAAAACTCATAGCACTGGGTCTCCCCAAACTTATGGGGACATCCCAGCCACCAAAGCAATCAGACCACCCAAACTTATGGGACGCGTCTGATGCTCCGTGCAGATCAAAATAAACAAAGCACTGGGCCTCCCCAAACTTATGGGGACCTCCCTGCCTTAACGACCCTGTAAACCATCATGCAAATCAGTCCTCCACCCTGCCTTTCCCAGATGTAGTTTCATTAACAAGTCTGATTTCACACAGACAACTAAAGTTGAAACTGAACTTTGACAAACATTCCTTTACTTAATCTGGTTCAGTGTCCTGAAAGTCAAACAAAAAATAGGATACGTGTACACCATATATTCAGTCAGGTGATACAATTGGAAATACAGATATGGGTTATAACTGGGTTTATAGAGGGAAACGCAATGGTTACCTGTCAGTTCCCTGCCTCCAGGACTCCTCCTGAGTCCTGGCAGAGCTCCCGCAATCGGTGGGGCGTACCTCCCACAAAGGCCTTGGCGCGGATTACGGGTTGCAATCCCGCCTGCTGCCTTCCTCTCAGAACCAAATTAGACTAGACTTAGAGTAAGAAAGGCAGATGGAGAAAGTTTGAGTCCCTCAGATCCAAGAGAGGTGCTCACAGACTCGCAGGAGAGGGCCTCGATACCTTGATGCTCCTAAGGGTCCCGCAATGGCGGCCAGAATGACAGCTTGGTCAAAGATGATGATGAAACTGTCGAAGTAGACCTGACATCCCCCCGAATCGCAGCACCGATCTCCGTTCCTAAGCCTAATCACATCCCCGAGCCCATCCACTATGTCACCGCAGGCTGCAACAGTGACGAGCAGCCACAACAGTCCATATGCAGTCCAATACTACACCGTCCACAGTCTGCACAGTCCACGGAAGTCACCCAGTTGATAGCATTCCCCTTCCGTTTACACAGTCTCTAGCTCCCCTTAGTATACACAGTCTGTAACAGGATACACAGTTCACACAGTCTGTAGCAAACTACACAGTCCTAAGACAATAGTACCTAGCTCTGACTCAATCCTACAGAGTACCAGATCCCACCTTCTGCGGCTGGCTCAGCAGTCTTGCTGCAACCCTCCAAACACATCAGTTATTGGCAGCGGTCAACACCGATGGTAGACAACCTTATAATAGTCATAGTCCGCACTTACCCTATGGGCTGGTTAGTAGTATACAGTCAACCGCAATGCACAACAGCCAGCCTCAGTCCACAACAACATGCAGCCGTAACTCCCGTCTTCAGCAATATGTAGCAGCAGCCGCAAACCACAACAATGCTTCACAATACCACCACTTAGCAGCCCTCATGTCCATACTGCAAACCGCCGACCCCACAACCGTAGTAATACAACAATCACCAGTTCCCAATAGGCTCAGTACCACGACGAGCCTCTCTTCGTACAGCAATGGCTGCCAGAACATCCGCTGTAACTGCAGTGGCGGCCAATAAGTCAGCACGGACGGAAAGGGGTACTACAGCCTCGCAGTCCGCAGCAGTCACTGGCGGCCAGCAGCAGCCTTCCGCAGGAAACAAAATCTCCAGTTCATACCAGTAGCAGCAAGTATGCCACAGTAGTAAGCATTTCACAACGCCGAGCCAACTAGGCACAAGCCTCAATGGACACAACACACTTCACAGGCCTAGTCGTGCGTTCAACGGCTCAGCAGAATGTACAACGGATGCAATGCCCACCCCTAACGGTGCACAGCGTGCGTGGCAATAGCCCAAACTGTTCTCTCCCGTAATAACGCCTGGGCTCCTCCCACAACAACCCACAATGCCATCTCCTCCAACTCTGTCACAGCTTATAGGGCCATAAGAGACTGTACTCGGGCAACATCCATTCTCCCCCACTTAGTGCTCGTTGCTCAGTTACGAGTTATCTGTGAACCAATCAGCCCGCCCTGCCAGAATCAATCACCAATTGAAGTAGATGAGGGGGGGCCGACCTTGTAATCCATTGCCAAGCCAGGTATGTACCCACGACCTCCGCGACCTTCGTTTTACTTGAGTTAATCAAGGGAACAAAATTAGCTGAATTTATCACCAAGTGTCGTCCCGATGCATTCCCCTGGCACAACAGTTCCCCTCATGCTAACTGTGGCTAATAGAAGGAGCGACACAACAGCCAGTAGGTAAGTCCTCATACCTCAGTTCACTCCCTCTATTTTGCTGTCTCTTTTCTCTGTCATAGTGCCCGACTGTGCAGCGAGCCTTCTCCTTTCCTGGCCGCCGTGTGTACCCCGAGAAAGACTTCGAGGGGGTAATGTTTAGTGTAGGTGGTAGCGTTATCATCAGGTTAGCAGGGGATCAGAAAAGGATAGAAAATGG
>BFEA01000030.1:4864355-4886900 GCA_003427395.1 Chara braunii
TGTTGGCTCCTCACCAGTCCCGTGGATTGGGCCCGCCGCCACGCCCGTTAGCAAAAGTCGAGGGGGATAGCCCTGCGGCCCTCAACCCCGTTGGTTCCCTTCTTCATGCTCCGCTTCAGTTACGACGCCGACGCTCGCTGGCCTCGACCCCAAGACCTCTGCCGTGTCAATCCAGTACTGTAACCAATAGGGCTAAGCCCAAGCCTAAGACCAACATGCCCGAATTCCTAAATAAAGAGGTACAACAGTAACAGCATGGCCGTCCAGGGCCGCAAAGTGCTCCGCAGTATTCTCTCGCCTACGCCTACTTACGCAACCACAAAAAAAGCCCGCGCCGGCCATACCGACCGTGCCACGGCTACCCCTACTTAGTCGTATCCATCAGGTCCCATCATATGGATTCGACGCAAGGTTACTCTGGGTCGTCAACCATAATCCTAAATCTTGGTTTAGTCAGAAATAGTATTTATAATAACATAAACAACCAGAGTCCGTGCCGGTTTTACAATCAAGATCAAAGAAAAAGATCACGCGCGCCTTAAGCCTGCGCGCCCACACAACCTCTATTTTCGGATGTTATAGTCAAACCTTCAGTCAACGGCAACTTGCAGTTTTTGCGGTCTACTCAAACTTCAACTAAACTTATTATTATTATTTTTTTTTCACTTGCAAAAACCAGGGCGGATACCCTTGTAAGGGTATTCGCGCCGACAGCCTACCGGACCATATTAAGCGGTGCCCGTCGCTTCGCAGAATAAAAAAGCTATCAATTCAATCCCATTCCAAAAATGCTGACGAGCAGGGTACCAATCCGATTGATCGACAGACTCAGGTTCGAGGCCTCAAATAATCCATGCCAATTTATGCTGCCAGGATTCTAACCTGCGTCTCCGTCGTCCTGACATTCGGGGGCCAGGATACTCCTCACTATACTACAGCATAAGTTCAAATGGATCTCTCACTGTCCCCTCCCCTTTGCCCTAGACAACCGCCGCGCTCTCGTTGTGTGTTCCTAGCCCTTCCCTTGTAAAACAAAGTCATGACTAGGGACGCGGGCCCTAACCTAGACCTTCGAAGACACTTTTTCGCCTTCCTTCCAAAACATTTTCACATCAGGCTCGCATACACCACATAAATCTTCACATCAATCCTTCCTGCAGTCTAGTACAAGAAGGTTAGGTCGCCATCTTGACCCACCATAGTCTGGGTGATCATGCCAGATCTACGGCCCACCGTGTTGTTATTTGACAGAAGTGCCCCCGCGGGTAACGCCACGGTAGGCTTTTCCTGATAAGCAATCAATCAGGACTCTTTTCACAAAGACCCACATGACTCGACTCTTATCCCACGCCCTTCCGCAGGAATAGAAACCCTCCTAGGCGTTTACGCCCCTTTAAGTCTTCTATCCCCTTGGCAAGACGCAGACCCTCTCCTCAGGTTATGCCAAACAGCGGCCAACACTAGGGGTTGCGCCCTAGTGATGCTAGTTATACCCCTAGCTGGGTCTCTCATAAATGCCCAAGATTAGCACAAGTGACTGACGGGGTATCGCAACAATACAGACCTACTGCGGGATTACGCATAGACCTGTCACAACTAAAAGGTATTTACCAGCCCTTGGTGGGACAGCACCAAAAGTTACGGCAACCTCTTCACGATCACAAACAAAATCACCGTCAGGTTCACCAGGCCATGACCTCCCCTCTTGATCAGAGCAAGAAAGCTACACATCTCGGTGTCATCTCCCAAAAATGAACCATTTGCGACATCCAAAAAATCTCACCAATAACCAAACAAAATTTTGGTCCCTCTCGTCAGTCTTTTATCAATCATAATAATTTACCATCTAACCACCTTATATAAATGAGGTCTCTCTTCAATAGGTCTTTTTAGCCATCCCTCTCTCTCTAGGATGAACTCTCCCATAAACAATCAAACTGAAAGACCAACTTATGGGTCCATCCTACACAATTCAAGCCATATGAACATTTGAAATCTTTGCATCTCTCTTCATAAATGCGAACTGCACTACCTCCCCTTATACCCTGCCTCATCTTCTGCTCAAGGGCATATCGCATAAGTATACCGAGGAGTAGTTAGTTTGCCTATCATCACATTCACAATATGCAAGATACATAAGATACTTTTCACACACTGTCTACAAAAATCCATCATGCACCAAGTACAACCACATATGTGAGCGAGACAAGCGATCGCCATATATAGAGAATAACCCCTGAAAAAGTATCGTCATAATATACACTCAGGGATAAAATGTCTCACACAAAAAGTGTCTCCAGATCACAACTCACTCAACTCAAAATCAAACCACTCTGACACTCACAACTATCCTCCAAGTACATGTCAGAACTGTCTCTCAAAAGTCAGGGTGTAGGCCACCTAAATATGTACATGCCTCATCTATCAAGTCCTGATTCTCAAGATGACAATCCAACAGAAACCCAAATCCAAAGCGACTATCAGGTACAAACAACTATCTGAATCTAAAAGATGACACTCCATTCTAAACTCAGATCCTATGTACAACATGTCAATCATATAGGTAGGCCAGCCCTACTCACTCATCTCCTCCTGGTTCTGCCTATACAATTGAGCCCTACCTCCATCTTGAGATCTCTCTACTACTCTCCCCTGCCTATCGTACATCTTCCCATTCCTTCTAGTCACTTTCCCATCGGCCTCATTCTTCTGGAACTTAGGACAATCCCATGCTCTGTGACCTTCCTTCTTACAATAGAAGCAGGAATCATCATGCCTCTTTTTTCCTTTCTTCTTCCCCATTTGAGATCCAGGCGAGGATGGTGCCTCGCTAGCCTCCCTGCTCAGCTCAAAACTCAAAGGCAAGTCCGAGGGCCCCTCAGGCTTCCTCTCCAACTCCTGAGTACTCGACTGCGATCGAATCCCAACCCCCTCTGGCCTATACTCAGGTGGGTCCAATCTCTGTGGCCTGCCCTCAGCAGCATCCCTGGTCTCAAATCTCAATGCACTCTCCAGAAGCTCGTCCAATCTCTGCTCAGGTGAGAACAAGCTCGCCTCCTCCTGCATGGTATCTATCGCCTCTAAGAGTACATCCATGGACTCTCCAGCTGAGCCCTGAGCCGGCCCACTGCTAATCGCTGGCAAAACCTCCTCAACTGGTATGGGCAAAACAGGCTCTGCGGGCATAATAGGCAGAGTGCTGAGCTCTGTAGGAGTCCTAAACTCAAAAGCTCTTCTCTCTGCTTCCCTCTTGGCCTCTGCCTCCTCTGGCTCCATGATGACTCTCCCCATGGGCGATCTCTGGCGTGGCTGCTCTGCTGCAGGTTGCTCTGTTGACTCATGCCCTGCCTGCCTCTGTTCCCCCTGCTGGCTGCTCTCTGGCTTGTCCACTTCTCCCTGAGATTGCTGCCTCAGGCTCTCGATGATGGCTGCCTGACTGGCCACCAATGCCCTTAGCTCTTGGATTTCCACCTCCATAGCCTCCAGGCGTACTCCATGGCCGACTTCCTTCATCTTCTTCCCTGCCAGATCGCTCTCCAACAACAAGTGTCATTCAAAAGTTGTCTTGGCCAGGAACTTGATCTTGCAATCCAACCTTTCTTCTGCCTTCTTTGCCACCCCAAACCCGACTCTGACTGGCGAAGGAAGCTCCTCTCCTCTCTGCTCCCAAGAGTCCCTCCATATCTCAGGGATCTCCGGGGCCCTAGCTGGCGCGCTGGGTGGCTGACCTGGGAGTGCTCCTGCTGCCTCCGATCTCTGCCTCTCCTGCTGCTGCTCCGGAAGCTCCCACGCTGCCTCCAACCTCTGTCTCTCTTGCCATATCTCGTCTATCCTCCTGGTTCTTCTCGCCCTCTTTTCCTCTGCTGTCTCTCCAACTGACGCCCTTTCCCTCGTGCGGAGGTCAACCCTCTTTGGGATCTCTGCCTCCATCTCCTTCTCGGGTCGGCACGGCTCCTTGCGTGGCTCTGCAGGTGCTGGCTCCTCCAGGTCTGGGTGCTCTAGGGCATGAGCTGCTACGTGCCTGTCGATCAGAGTCAAGGCCTCTCTCCTTACAGTTGCCCTCTCTCTTCTCCTTTCTGCCCTGCTCTATGGTGAAGGAGCCTTTTCCGACGAAGGCAATGTGACCTCTTCTCTCTGCAACTCCTCTCCTGTCTGGCGCGTGCCCCCAGGTGCATCTCCAAGCCTCAAGCCTACTGCTGGCGGCTGAGGGGGCGTGTCCTCTTCAACCTCTATCACTTCCTTCCTTGCACGTCTTCCCTCATCGCCCGACCCTCTCTCTCGCTGAGTATCCTGGACCTCCTCTCGTGGCACCTCCTCTCGTAGCACCTCCTCCCGTGGCACCTCCTCTCGTGGCACCTCCTCTGCCTGCTCTCAAGACTCCTCACCCCGAGGCGACGCCCTCCACCGAGAGATATCCAAATGCGTCTCCAATCCCTCAAGGGCCCCTCAGATGCTGATGGCTCCTCCTGTGCACGCGCTGGCGACCTCCTCCTCAATCCTCCCGCGGTAAATCGGAGGAACTCCACTGGTCCCAACCCACACTCAGGGTACGCCCCTCGCTCCTCAACCTCTGGCTCCGGCTCCGTTTCTCTCCTAGCTAGGGCCTTCCGTCCTACTCGAGATGGTCGCACCTCCCTAGTCTCAGGGTCCCTCTGCCTTTGACTCCTCTGACGCCTCTCAACTCTGGGCTGAGGGGGCTCCGGACGTCGAAAGGCCTCTCTCAGATGCGCCTTGCAGCTCTCCCAGTCCCGGGCCATGTCTCTGACCTGGCTAGCCAGTGGCCTTTCCGCCTTCCTGGTCCAGAGTGGTAGTGTCTGCATCCAATCATCTCTCGGTATACCCTGCCCCTGCATGAACCACTCAAACGCGGGGATGAAGTCCGACGCATTTCCAATCTCCAGGCGGATCGGCCTGCCATCAGGTCCCACAGGCGAGGGTCGCAGCTCCTGCATCCTCCACTCCACCTCTGATCTCGTCGTCGCTTCCCTACGGATCCTCGCAACGGGCTCCTCGAACTTGCCTGCTCCCCTCAATCTCTCAATCGCGTGGGCCACGGTCCAGCTCATACGCCTCGCATGATCCCAAAAGCTGTCCAGGAATAGCTCGATGTCGCCATCATCGTACACCGGAGTACTCTCTCGATGGTGAGGCCCATACCGCTCATATCCTCCTGATGCTCCCAACGCCCTCCGAGGCGGCCGTGTCCCCCTCCCACCTCTTGGCATGACTGTCTTCGGAAAGTCAGACCTGCACAACAGGGGAAAGGAGACAACAGGCACACATTGGGGTAAGCAAACAGGTGACAATCAAGCAAGCTCAGACCAAACTATACTCATGCAACATACAACCTATCTGACCTGCATACCATATCGCTTCTATTCTAGAGGTAGTCAGATCGTCTCTCTTACCTCTTCTCTTGCCACAAATTTCTTCAATCGCATTCCAGATACCCAATCCTTCCACTCAGTCTCATTCAACTCCTCAATCTGGTACGCTCCGAATTCTCCAACCCGTACGATTCGGTAGGGATCTAACCACCTCTTATCAAGTTTCCTGGACCACTGCTTTTCCAGCGATGAATCGTAGAGAAGCACGACATCCCCAACTGCCAGAGGTACTTTCCTCACTTGCGCAGACTGATCCCATCGAGCCTTATCATCCGTACGGCTTCTCGCCAACTGATCAGACACCTCCTGGATCTTTTCTTCTATCGCCCCTATCTGCCGCGCCCGAATTTTGAGCAACTCTTCAAATGACAGGCTAATTTCTAGATCCTGGCGCCTCAATGTCTTAAGAAAGTTTTCGATAGGGAATGTGGCGTGCCTTCCATACCACAGCGTCGCAGGTGCGTACTTGGTGGATCTTTTTACTGTAATGTTCTCAACAAAGAACGTGGCCCTTAGGTATCTTGGCCATTGATTAGGTCTACCTTCGGTCCACTTAGCCAGGAGACTCGTAATGGTACTATGTCCCCTCTCCACGAGAGCATTTGCCTGGGGGTGCGCGGCCGTGGTGTAGTTGGTTGCTACACTATACCTTGATAACAATTATTGCACCTCCTGGCAGGTAAACTCCGATCCCCTGTCCATTACGAATTCCCTGATGAAAGGATAGCGCAGATAATACTTCTCGATGCAGCTCACCAGGACTAACCCGGTCTTTGTGCGAATAGCACGCCCGTCTACGAACCCATACAGGTTATCGCGCTCATCGAAGATATAGTTATAACCCTGATCCCCAAGCGGCATGAAAAGTAAATCGCGATGCACTACAACCCCCACCTCTCGCTCTAGCCTTGGATGCAGCGACTCTCCTTGCCTTTAAGGGGATCTCTCCTGGCAAGGTACGCAAAATCGGCAAAACTTCTCGACCATGTCCATCATCCCATCCCAGTAGTACAACTCACTTATCTTGGCATACGTGGCTTGTACCCCTCGATGCCCTCCTGCAATGCCATCGTGAAACGCTGCCACAACGTCGATATGACGATTCCTACCGCAAACGACGCTCCTGGGATTCCCCATTCTCTTCTCACGAAAAGGTGACCGTCTCGCACTAAGTAGCGCTGCAGCATTCTCTGAGCCCTAGCGCTTGCATCCCTTAGCCGTATTTCATATGACAGAAGAAGCCTCAGCTCTAGGTAGATCCCGTCATACTCCTCTGCACGAAAAGCCTCCTTAATCTCCCCCTCCTCGAACTCGTCGTCCTGGCTTTCGGACACTTCGTCCACATTCCCTGCCGGGTTCAACGAGCCTGACTGGTCGGGGCTTTCCTGTAATAACGTGTTGATAAGGAGATACATTCCTCCCATCAGGTCCTCATGCCGTTCTACCTAGCCAGGCCCTTCCTCAATCACCCTCATATCCTCCACTAGGCTATGCGAGCTGGCCAGCGCTAGCTCCATCATCCACTGAACATTCTTACCACCCCAGGGATCTTCTTCTTCAAAGGGTTTGAGGACTAGCTCGACCCTCCTTTCATACCCATTCGGCGCCTGYCAGATAGGRTAGCYTAYACAGCTRGGTACTCGCGGCGACMACTTGTTGATGTGGASACGAACATSTTCYTCCTGATCCAGAAATCCATCAACTGGGGGCRTATTCYCCACCGCCTCTCCTTCCTGGTTATCCCAGTTGATACGACTCAGCCCGTCCGCCCGGTTCTTGCTACCAGGAATACGTTCCAACTCGAAGTTGAACATCCAGATGTACGTCAACCATCTGGCAACCGTCGGATCCGATGGAACGTAATTCCTTAGAGAGTAGGTCAGGGCGGTCGGATCCACTCTCAAAATAAACCTCCTGCCGAAGATATAGTTTCGGAAGATTCGCAGACAATGGAGGACGGCAAGGGTCTCCCTCTTGAACCGAGAGTAGTTCCTCTCCGTCGTACAGAGAGTCCGACTCTCAAATCGCAAGGGTCTTTCCTTTCCTTCTACGTCTGCCTGAATCAAAACTCCCCCTAAGGCAATCGGCTCCGCGTCCGTTTCGACAATGAAGGGTCGCGTCTCCGTAGCATCATAATCTAGTGCTCCTAACACGAACCCTCCCTCTCGAAACTCCTCCTTCATTCTAGCCACCACTTCTTCCTGTTTTTCACCCCAAACCCATTCCTGATCCTGACGGACTAACTTCCTCAGGTGTTCAGTCTTAGCAGCAAAATTCTTGACGAAGGCCCTCCAAAATCCACACGTACCAAGGAAGCTCCTGACATCAGTTATTGAGTGGAACGAAACTGGCCACTCAGTAATCTTATCTATCGTCTTCACATCCGGCCTCCGGCCCTTCTCGCTGCAGACGAACCCTATGATAGTTGCTTCCCTCATGCAGTGTCTGGATTTGGCCCCGCTTGCCGTAAGGTTATGCTCCTCGAGCAGGCTCAGGACCTTTTCAAGGTCCTATCCCTGGCGAGACTTCGTCGCTCTCCTTCACTGCCGGCCCTTTCACTGCCAAATCATCGATATATGGTTGTGTGATATGAGGGCTGACTGACTGCATAACACGAATTATGGCTCGTTGGGCCATTGCTACCGCGTTGGTCCACCCTTGTGGGGCCACATTCATGTGGATTAACCCTCGCGGCGTGTGCATAGCCGTCACCGGCCTGTCTGGCGGGTAGACTGGAAACTGATCACATCCTGAGTAAAGGTCTATAAGCGAAATTATAGGCCTTCCAGCACAGGATTCCGACAGCGCGTCTGCATTGGGCAATCCTCCAGCATCCCGCACGGTCACCGCATTCAGCCTCTGCAAATCTTGCACCCACCGCAGCGTCCCGTTGGGCTTGATGAAGCAGAACCACGGGGATGCATACGGTCCACTCGAATAGTCGGCGACGTGCGTACGTATCTTGCCGTCGAGGTAATCCACCACCTTCTTTTCCTCGTTAGGATTAGGATATCGCACCCCTCTCATGTTCCAAGGCTCGTGTGGCACGGTGTGGATGCGGATCATAGGTATCTTGTCCACATCCAGCCTTCCACGCTCCTCGTCACTAAACGCATAGGCGCGATGCCTCCTCTTCATCAACTCCACCATCAATGTCCGCTCCTGAGGCAGCAGGAAATCTGGTTCCCCTATAATCAACTCCCCCTCATTCCCTTCGTTGATACGACATGGCCCTACTAGCGCACTCTCCCTCATTGAACCCTCGTTGAACTCCCCCTCATTCTCTTCGTTGATACGAATTTCGCCGTATCAACCCTCGCTCCCTCTTATAGTATGCTTCCTCGTCTTCAGTAACGAGGACGGGCACTGGGCGACACTTTTTGTCTACCGTCTTGTACTGCCTTTGGGAACCCTGCTTGAGCCGTCCCCTAAAAAAGGCCGACTCACAGACTGTGCTTGCGCCGATGCAGGGTTCCTCCTTCCATCCGGAAGACGATATACCAGCTCTAATCTCCCAGCCTCGGGGCATTCCAGAACTTGCTCCCTCAAGGCCTGGATGGCATCCGGATCCGCCACCTCATGTGCGGCCACCAAATCCATGGCTTTTTCGACGTGCGATAAACTGAGGAAAAATGCTTTCACCTCTTCTTCTACTTCCAGCTCTGCCCGAAGTCTTCAATGCTCGCCCTCCGATTCTTCGATCGTGAAAGATCCTGGGTTGGGCCGGCTCCTTATACTCCTCGGTCCTGTATTTTTGCAGGTAATTATCTCGTAATTCCCGCAGGCAGGGTCACATAGAAGGAGGATTAGAGTCCCATCATGCTTGTTAAACATCACGGTCTCTGTCCTACTCAAAAATGATCTTCTCAGTAGGATCCCGTGGTCCACGTCCGACATTATAAAGAAGCATGCCCTGGCTTTCACCTTTTCAACCTCGATGAGCACGTTCGAGACTGTCCCACAAAACACGGCCTTGCAGCTGGCCCCATGCAGAATCCCGCAATCAGATCGGTCTATATCCAGTCCAAACTTGATTGCATCGGCCTCCCGGATGATGTTCTTTTCAGCTCCCGTGTCCACCATGGCTGCGCACTTGGAACCCTTCACCACCAAATCCACCGTGCCGCAGACCACGCACTTCCAATCCATTTTTGTGCCCGATTCCGCCCACTCTGTCTCCTTGGGCAAGATCGTACCTAGATGGACGTTGGACACCAAGCGCCGCGACAATCTCCCTTTTAGTTCATCGCGGAGTCGCGGGGCCGACGCTAGGATTTCCTTCAGGGTCATGAAGTCATTATGCCCTTCCAGCAGCCGGTCAATCACTTTCTCTACGTCAAACCCCTCTTCCAACCGAACCGCGTATTTCTTCTTTTTAGGTGGTCCGTCACGTATGACCGACTCGGCCTCTCCCCTGGTCCCCTTTTTCCTTGCCCGCTGCTCTGCCCTCTGATCCTCTTCTCGGCGCAGCCTCTCATCTTCTTCCTCCTCATCATCGTCATCCTCCATTTCCACGACCTCTTTCCTCCTTCCTGGTTCGGGCTCCCTCCTGGGAGGTTCTTGGCTGGCACTGGCCTTGGCTTGATTCCTTATTCGCGCCGCCTGTGCCAGCCGGGCCTGCCGGGTGAGGGGTCTCCCCATCACCCCCGGTTGTGGGCTTGACCCTACCACGTTTACTCCGGCTCGCCCAAGCGTTGATTCCGGGTCGGAGTCATATAGGAACACCTTGGGGATGCTAGACTTCCATTCCCTCACTTCCTCACAGAGGGCCACCAACTTCTGTTGGTACCTTCCCACCTTGTCCAGTAATTCCTCCATCTTCCCCAATAAGACGAACGATGGCTCCATCCTTCTTTCCTCATCCTCGTCGTCCGATTCGGTGACTATGGGCTCTTCCCCCTCGCTTCCCCCTCGCGACTTTTGAGTTACTTCCTCGTAGCTCCCCACTTCCTCTACCCCAACCAGTGGTTCTTCCTTTTCCTGCCATAATCTGAACCCCTCTATCCCCACCGATGGTCCTTTCTTCTCCTGCCATAGTCTGAATGTGGCAGGAGGTAGCGGCCCGGCTGCCGCCCTTCGCTGGGCTTCTGCCCTCACTCCCCCGAGCCTTTTGTCGATGAACTCCCCTAATTGGTCATAGATGTTCCCGTCCATAGTGGAGGTAATCAGCCCGCTTTTCTCGTCCTCCCGCCTTATGTTACAGAACCTTATAGTGTGGCCCTGCTGGTCACAATGCTGGCAGATGGCCGACCTCCAATCAAAACGGGGCCTTCCGTATCCCTGACTTCCTTGATCCCCCTGACCTTGGTTCCCCTGGCCTCGATACCCTTGGCCTTGGTTCCCTTGGCCTTGGTTTCCCCGGTCTTGACCATTCCATTGTCCTCCTCGTCCGCCGCCATTCCTGCCTCGCCCTCTTCCTCCACCCCGTCCACCGTTGCCTTGATTGCCCTGCCCCTGGTTCCCACCTCCAGCCACGCTTCCCTGTGAACTGGGAGCGGGTAACGGCGGCGGGGCCATAGGCTGGGTCTGGGCTGCGGGGTAGATGGGTGGTGGCATACTCATCTGCTGCCCGGCTACTGGCTGCGGGCTGCCCCATGGCACAATGGCATTGATCACCGGTCAGGGCCACTGCCCATAGGAGGGTGCCCCTCCTTGCGAGGGGCCCACACTAGACAATGGAGCTGCTACATTTGGAGGAGCCGCCGCCTGGGCCTGGGGGGCCTGCCCCTTTCCTGATCCTTGCCCGCCCTGCGCCAGATTACGCAGTTTGCGCTGGGCCTTCGTTAGGTGCAGCGACACTGGCTCTTCCTCTTCCAAGAGTTCCTCCTCAACGGCCTTCTCCACCACTGGCTCTTTTTCTTTTACCTGGACAGTCGTTACTACCCTTTTGTGCACCACCGGCTCTGTTGCGTACCCCAGCTACGCCAAGACGTCAGTAACAATCCTCTTTACTCCCGGGGTCCCAGAAGCGGTCGCATCTCTCTCCTTTCGCTTCTGTCTTTGCAGGCATACCTGACGTTGCTCCACCTGGTCCAAACATCCAACTTCCACCCCTCTGTCAATGGTGGCCCAGGTGAGCTTGGTGCTACCCCTTCTATGTCTCGTCAGCTCGACGGTCTCCGATGCCGTGAGTAGCCCCAGGAAGATGGCGCACTGTACCTCCTCCGAAATCCCATGGACCTTCCGCGCCCTCTTCTTGAACTCTTGGACAAAAGCCCCTATCGTCGTAAAAGCCTCCTTGTTCATTGCCTCAAGGTCTGCAGTGGTCAATAGTCCATCTCCCAGGCGGTACTTCCTTTGCATTCCCTCTTTGAATCTTTCCCAGCTACCTTGGGTTGCATCTATAACTTTCTTCACTTCTGGGTGGTAGCTGTGGAGGACATACTGAAGGATGCGTTGAAACTTTACAACGTCCGACCACCCGACCAGAGCTTGTTCCACCCGCTCCAGCCATTCTGAGACTCTTTCCCCACAAAAATGGAAGGTATCGACCTTGGGGATATTGCTTGGATTCCTTTCATGCCGGTCGATGGCCGCGATGAGGTCATCGAGCGTCAAGCCCTTCTTAGGTGCACCCGATGCGCCGCTTGTCTCAGGCATCATGACAGCCTCTTCTTTTCAAGTTCCCTGACAAGAAAAAACAAGCACATCCCCTTATTTAATCACTACACATCGACCGGTCTATTCCATCCCTTAGTACTTACTTTACCCAAATGTTAACACGATCGTCCCTCATACTTCCCTTAACTTAGGTAGGTAAAACTTCCTCACCTATACCTAGTCACTCATTTCTTTTTTTCTTACCCTCTCATCATTCCTTTATGCCTTTTTCCCATTCACTTCTCATACCCGGATGTCGTTCTACCAGGGACAGCGGTAGGCTTTCCGCTATCCCCTGCAACGGCGCCACCTGTCGTGTGCATCGGTCCGGCACCGCACCAGGGCAACGCGGAACCCTCCCGGCCGCGTCACGCAGGAGTTGGTTAACAATCCTTCGTCGCGAATATGCATGGAGCGTCCATAAGCCGCTCTGGCCGAGTGCGCCAGCCATACCTCTCGCGAGCCCCTACGATAGGATAGGGCCTACACGAGGCACAACTTACCTACACCTTACGGGAGTTGTCACCTCCCTTCGGTGGGCGTATCCCCGCCGAGCTACCAGTCCACAGTACGAAAGCTAATCTGTTGCAATCGCAGAGGTGGACCAGCCGAAGGCGTTTCTCGTTCGCTGTAGCATACGGGGGTACGCGCGTAATACGCCTCTATCGGACCCATACGCGAACCGGCATCATGGGGGCTGAAGTCCCAAGCGCGGCTCGTCGTCGGTCGACTAGGACGCATCCCACACACCACGCGCATACCACTTTACGAACACAATAATAAAACCCACACACACATATACGAGGCAACACAATATAAACAATGCGACAACGCTCGTAGCCCCTCGGTAGCCGCCCCATAACTTTTTGATACGGAAATCGGATAGGTGTCACGCGCGAGACTTAATATAAATTCTTGCGGACATAGGGCACACTCATATCGACTTGCTATGCAAAACGTACGCAAGCGGTCACAATGATGGCAGGCCATGTGGTACCACAACTCACGTGGTCCGCATTAATCGCGAGGGTCGCATTCGACACTCAAGTGTCGGCTGACACGCGCCTTGAGGGTTAATCTCTCGACGTTGGACAACCGCCATGCGCGGTTGAAGACCACACCCTCTTCTGCACCCTGTGTAGAGGGGTTGAGTAGACAGCTTTGAGCTGTCGTGGCGGTCGAACATCAAGGGGTTTGACTTTGACGGCTGCCGAGGACTATAACGTCCAACTATAAAAAACTCCAAAGAGCAAACGATAAGGAATAGGCCGAACGCTCCCCGCTTAGTACACAAAATCATAGCCCTGGGGTACCCTCCCTCTTTCGCGCGGCGTTGGCGGCCTATAACAATTTCAAACATTCGCCCATATGTGTCGGTCCCCTTGTAATCCCATAACTTTTACACACTAGGGCGGTAGGACGTCGCGCGCGGGATTTTAGTATAAAGTCGCGCAGCCGAGGGCCTATCTTATACCAACCCGCAATGCAGGCGTCGCATGCAGTCGCAACGATGGCGTACTATGTAGTGCCCATAGTCAGGCGGTCCCTCGTGGATCCGGGTACCGCTTATGACACTCAAGTGTCAGACTCGAGGTGCCGTGAGGATCTAATCCTTCACGACATTGCACGACTGAACGAATAGTCGTGCAGCCGTCGCGAGACCTCTGTCCTTTGGTCTAAGCGTCTCGATAGGCAAGGCAAATAGGCTCTGCGTGAGGGAAAACCCCTTTCCTGTAGAGCCTAGGGCTTGGGATGTCCTCGACAAGGACCTCGAATCCCGGCCCAGGACTAACGTCCGACTAAGAAAATATTTTAAGAAGTAAAACAAATGAAAGGGAAGGGTCTTCCCTACGCCTCTTAGTGTTAACCCCTGAGTAGGCTTTTAATACGGGACCCTTTAGCCAATGCAAATATTCATCCCAAGTATACTCTAAAACCTACATTTCGAACCTTTCCTCTCTCGATTCCGTTTGGAAACGAGCGAGATAGTCGTTTCCTCCTTGTTGTCTTCGTCACTCTCACCATAGCCTGACGCACCCACTTATCTTTGCCCCTCCTATTCTACTCCCTCTCTCCCAAATCCGCCCACAGAATCGGGGTCGCGAGCACCAAAAACCCCGATCTAGCACTTTTCCCCGCCCGATTCTATCAAGAATCGAGCGAGGTAAGTGCTTCTCCCCTCCGTCATGTCCATCTTCTCCCCCTTCAACGTTGAATGCACCTGGCGCCGCCCGCGTCCAGGTTCATTTCCTTCTCTTCATCATCCCCCGTCGCTCTCCGCCCACCTCGCCGTTGCTCCCGTCACAGCGCTCTCCCTCCCTGCGCTGCCACCTACCCCGCTCTCCCCTCCGCTTGGCTCTTCGCTTTTTGTTACTCCGCTCCGCTATCCGCCTCACTGCGCCCGCGGCTGCTAGCCCAGTCCACCGGAGCTGTCACCCGTCGCACAACCTTTCACCGCGTGGTCCGACAGCCCCCACCTCTTAAAGAAAACTTTGGCTGTCGACCTGCCCTTGTTTTATACTTGTTACCGGTGCCGCGGCCCATGCCATCCTGCCCTGTATCGTTCCAATCTTAATAGATGTCCTGAAGGACTTTACACTGACCAGCGCCTGCCCGACAGCCAGCCGGCCTGAGCGCCCTTCGGGGGGAACCAGATACTGGACGGTTTGATTAGTCTTTGCCCCTATACCTACCGCCTTCACCCGAATATAACGCACTGTCATTTCCGCTGCCTTTGGACTGACGGTTGGGCCAAATACAGACAAAGTGACCAGGTGTTCTATTTGGGGTAGGGTGGTAATCCAACAACCGATTGGCACATCGGTATGCCGCGGCCCCTCTCCGTTTCTTTGTCCTAACCCTGTAAGCATCCGGCGCAGTACTGGGCTAGATTCGTCTGTTTCTCGTGTTGGCACAACGCTTCACTCGGTCCCTCTCTGCTACCCGTAATGCAGGTCGTCACCCATAGCGCATTGTTTCTCAGTCGTGCCCTGCCTTAGCGGATGTCTAGAAGGACTTAGGCCTCACGACAGCCTCGAGGTGGCACCCTCGGCCTGACCGCAGCCTGGGCAGACCCAGGCAATTCAGAGTACCGGGTCCCGCCCATTCGGCATCGAGCGAGGTTTGTATTTCAACAGTTCATGGGTGTACCTCACTAGGCTAGGCTCGTGGGTGCCTGCCGCACCCACAGCACTACGAAAACAGTTTGTAATTGCACTTCAGGAGTATGTGATCCAGCCTTAGGCCCGACATCGCGCCCCAGAGCGAAACGCGAGTAGACAAAAATAAGGAGGGGATTTAAAAGGATAAAAAAAATAATAAAACTAGAACGGGAAAATTAACGGGCGTCCCTACAGATCATGCCCATCCATAAAACCAGAGGGGGGTAGCCCCGCCGGGCCCTCACCCCCATTATTCCCTTCCGCGACGCTCCGCGGCGGTTGCTGCGCCGATGCCCGCTAACCTCGATCCCCGAACCTCCGTATCGTCAACCCAATGCCGTAACCTGTAGGGCTAAGCCCAAGCCAGATACCAGCGCCCGCAGAGTACCATACAACACGGTGTGGCGCGGCGCTTTGGGCCAACAAACCTGCTGCGCAGCTCCCAGTGCCCGCGCCAGCTTGCTTATACCATGCCATAATTGCCCCCGCGCGGCATCCTACGACATCCTGCTCACCGCACGAAATCGCGTCGTTATTGCCGATGCCGTCGTCGGGGTCGTTCTCCGCACGCGCACTCGACTCGGTCAAATGTACCAATCAAAAGAAAATATCCTTAATTCTTGCTTAATCAAAAATAAATAAATAATAATAATATCACCAAGCAAAACGACCGAGGTCCAGACCGGCTTTACGATCAACAACAGAAAAGAATCACGAGCGCCTTAAACCTGCGCGCCCACGCACTCGCTATTGTGGTCAACTACCTAGTCAACGCAATTATTGACGCAGCCGCGCTTAGCGCGGTATACTGAAACTCTAGACCAAAACTATTTTTTGTCACTTGCAAAAACCAGGGCGGATACCCTTGTAAGGGTATTCGCGTCGACAACGGATACTGGGAGTGCGGCTTACAACGTTGGGCCCCCCGCTCGACCACGGAGCCTCCCTGGTGGAGGAGGCCCTCAGAAGAATGGCTAGGTGGAGGGGACTGCATACCTTGATAGTGGGAAGGGCGTTAACCCTCAACACTGCGATCTTCTCAGCTAAAGAAGAATGCTGACCGATCCCGCCTGAACAACTTTGGAGGTTGAGAAGGGCTGCAACTGCATCTGTGTGGAAAAATGACCATGAGGACCCCACATTCCTGTCCAGAGTGGCGTGGGACAGTATTGCCCAACCGAGATCGAAAGGGGGGTTGGCGATCTTGGAACCGCAAGACCAACTAAAAGCGCTGTCCTTTAAAATCATCACCCGCTTGTTGATAGGGAATGATATTTTATGGGCTCCTTATGCCCACATCCAAATTGCAAACCTTGTTCCCGCCTCCCCTTTGGAAAAACAAGTTCACCCGCTGCAATGGTTGACCAATCCAGCATGGCCGATCCCGAGACCAAACGCATCAACAGCTCTCCCTCTCAAACAGGTCCAAACAAGAAGAGACATCTCCAACAACCCGCTGTGGCCCAACATGCTGAAACTGTGGAGAGAGATGGGACCTCAACGCATACCCCCCCCCCTGAGATGGCATGAGATCGTGAGGCAACCACTATTCGGTAACCCGTTCATATGTGATGATCAAGGGAAGCCATTTCAGTTGTTGAACCGATCACATTGGAGACAGTGGGTAGGCAAAGGAGTCTTTACTGTGGGGGATATTTGGGATTTCCTACGGGGAGCATGGAAAACTGCTGACCAAATGAAGGACCGGCTAAAATATGTCAGACACAGACAACATAACCTGGATTACCTCTGTGAGGCCATACCCCTTGCATGGATCCTCCCCCTGAGAAATGACCCCACGATAGAACAGGGGAACTGGGTTGTTCAGTGACCCAGGACTGAGCCCCCAGGTCTGATTAGCAAGGTGACACACGTCACGCCTCTGACAGCCCAATTGCAGGCATACGACATTACTTCCCCGGGCGCTGTGTGCTCTGCGCTGTGAAGAAATGAGGAGCGGGACACAGTCCAGAATTAGGCAAGCCTGGCTAGGATACGGGTGTTTGAAGAGACTGACCAATCCCACTTTGTGTTCCAACCGTCCTCCCCTATTTCGGTGCTCCCTTTTGACCCGGCTGAATGGCAATGGCCTCAGAATGGAGCCGCTGCCCCCGTCAAACCATGGGATTACACGGTCAAACAGGGATACCGTGTCATACATAAAACGCAGTCTACAAGAGTGACGGTGCAAAAGAGGTGGGAAAAAGATTCTATTCTGCCGCCAAAGGACCTGGCTGACTTCAAATGAACCCGATATTCTCACCTAATGCCAACGTCTCACTGGGCCCTCCAATGACAGATATTATATCGTTGTCTGCCTACCCCAGATTGGCTAGTTTCGCGGACTGATCTGAAGCAGAAAGGCCTCCTCTCTCCCATCTGTAGCTACTGCGATTGGTTCTCCCAACCCTCCCGGGCTACTTTGGAATATTGCTTGTTAGGGTGCCCTATGGCCACCCAGATCTGGAGATGGTGGGATGGGGCCTGGACGGCCCTCACAGGCTCACAATTTCCATGGGACCTGAAACTCCTACTCCTGGGAAATCCGACCACCCCCCGTGCGGACTGGTCCCCTTATGAGAGGAACCTGTTCCACATAATAAGACTGGAGCTCCTCATGCTCGCATGGAGGGTGCGCTGCTAATTCGAACGAAAGCAGCACACTTTCACTGGCCCCCACGCGAAGGAGCACCTGTCGCAGTACCTGGTAAGGAGGATAAGAGCAGCATGGAATCACACCAAACAACAAATCAGAAAAATAAAGGAGGACCCGATCCTCACCGTAACACAAAAACAAAACAAGGAGCAGAAACTGACGACTGCTTTCACTGACGAATGGCTGGGCCTGCAGAGAGCTATGGCGGACCTTCAGGGTCCCCACCTGCAATGGAAGAACTGGAGGATGGACGAACACGTTTGGCCCCTTAAACCTCACTCCCATTTCAGGATCCCGTTTGCAGCAGCTCCCCCCTCTTTTGTCCTTCTCCCGCAATGAACACGTGAGTGCTCAACTTCCCCCCCCACCCCCCACAACCCACCTTCTGCCCTTCCCTCTGCCCCCCCTCCCTGCCACCTACTGTCACCGCAGGAGGATTGGTGAAGGATTGGTGAAGGTATGACTGCTGAGGAACTGCAGGAAGTGACTCGACGAAAGATAGCAGCCGAAAGCAGTTGGAGACACAATGACAAACGGAAGGGTTTGGGTCGCTGTAACTGGGCACCGGCTGATACATTTGAAGGACACGGTGACGATCTGCTTATTCCTCAGCTGATAATCTTCAGACCTGACAGATGACACACAGATCACAACTTCCCAAACCAGGGGACTGCAGAGGGTCTACGGTTGGGCTGGGAGGGTTTCGATCACTGTGACTGGGGACCGCCGGATGCATCTGAAGGACATGGTGGGGAGACATGGTGGGGAGTGATGATCTGCTTGGTTCTCAGACCTGATGGATCACACACAGGGCACAATTCCCCGAACCAGGGGACCGCAGAGGATCAACGGTTGGACGGCAGCATCCGGAGGACTGTAAGTGGAGCGAAGGCCGACAGGATCTCCGGATCATGCGAACCATATACAGAGCTCAATCATGGACATACAGAGGGTTAAGGGTTTAGGRWTTAAATAAGGGTTTCAATTAACATTTACTTCACATTTTAAATAACTTATTTAGGGGGCTGCATAATAGGGCTGGTCAAAACAAACAGTGCTCCACAAGGGAAGGGTAACATCAACAGCCCTGAGGGAAGGGGGTTTTGGTTTTTAGCGATTTTTGGCCATGGCCCAGGAAATGCAACAGCAAAACTTTGTATTTCAAGATGTACAAAGGGATGCTGGACCCGGTTTCCAGCAGGTGCCGCTCCCCACCAATAGATGGAGCAGCCCGACAGATAAGCCCTCAATCTTGACGGTTCTCTCACCACCGTCGGGATAGTGGGCTTCCGCAGAGGCTATTCTTCGAAAAAAAAAAAAAAAAAAAAAAAAGGAGGACCAACGTCAGGGTTGAAGGTTGATGCATTGCGGTAACGCAATGCTAACGAGTGTCGCCAGGGGGGGCAATGTCTGGGCAACGGGGGATTGCGTTGGTGTCGCCGCAACGAAGGCGGCGCTGTGTCAGAACTTGTTGGTGGGGTGGCGGCGCGTGGAGGAGGAAGGCGCAAGGGCGCTACGGGGGACACGTGCTGAGGGGCACGGCCATGCTCCTGCCATGGGCCAGTCCCGACTGACGGGAGTCAGTAATCCTGGTTGACTGTGGAGGGATAGGAGAGTGATGTAGGGACAGTCAGCGGGCGGGATCTGGACGGCGCTGTTATACAAGAATTATCAACCAATCAGGGGCGCAGTCCCCTGGTTTCAGACACGGAACCCAAAAGTTGGGAGAGGATTTCGACCGAGCTTGGTGATGCTGATTGAAGTGCTTGGTGTATACCTGATCGACGGTGGAATGGAAGGTTGGGGTGTTTGGCATCGACATTTGGGGTGTTGTGCCTGTGTTTGGGACGACGGATCGACTGATTACGCTCCTCCCTTGCTATTGGCACGTTGGTGCTGTCGGATGACATGTTTTGGCCCGCTTTTTGGAGTTGAGTAGAATTGCACGTGAGCCCACAGGTTGGTGACCCTGTTTTAGTTACGTCGCCAACGTTCTGTTCATCGGTGGAAGGATATGGATTGCAGTTTGGCTTCACATGGTTTTGTCGTCGTTTGTGTTTCTAGCTAATTAGGTGTATAGCCTCTACTTCTGGGCTTAACTAGGGGGGAGGAGAAAATGATAATCGGGTCGGATTTGTTGACGTATTGTAATTTGGGTTACTTTTTTGTCGCCTGTTGAATTGGAGATACATAATTACGGAGCTGGTGGCCGTCGTGGAAATTTAAAGGGATACTAATCAGAACACTGGGGAATGGTAATCTGATAGGGGGAAGGAAAGTTAGTTTGGTTTTAATTGGTTTTATATGCTAAGTTAGTTTAGTTTAGACAGACGGTGATTGTGGAGTAATTAGGGGATACTAAGTCTAGTAGTGCTAGATTCGATTTTTTTCGAAATGCATTTGCTTTCGAATGACATGTTAGTGGCAGCTAGGGTTTAAGCAACGTTGCCTGATTTCTTGGCTGCAGTCGGGGATGGGATTGGTCGGGAGTGCTTTTTGCAGCCCTGTATGGCTGCGGGTTATATGTAAGGGACGCCAGATCCGTTTTCTGGCATATAATGGAATGATTATTTTTTTTTTTAAATAATAGAAAAACAATAAAAAATTCCAAGGCTTAAAACGGAAAGAAAAGAAAAGAAAAGAAAAGAAAAGAAAAGAAAAGAAAAGAAAAGAAAAGAAAGAAAAAAAAAAAAAAAAGAGGACCAAAAATATTATAGTAGAGATTTTGCTATATTTACTTGGGTGACAATGAGCCTTGTAAATCTGCAAAGTTGAGTTGTTAAACCACCGCTACCTTTCCCATATGTCGGCCACGGGCATCTAGTAGCCTACTCCTGAAAAATAGTCTTTGTGCATCGAGTCCCGCTGGTTCTTAACGAAAAGAGACCGGTGGTGCACATATTCACAAAAACCTTGCAGATGGAGGTTTTGGCAGCTGGGAGACCGGAGACAGCATCTGGTAGACTCCACTGGCTGGACTTCTTCGACGACTTCTTGGACTCTGAAGGAAACCTTCGTGACAGCTTCAAGCTTGATGGCACCCATTTAAGTCCCTGATACGCTGAGTTGCTGAGAAGAGAATTGTTGCAATTCTAATACTCAAGAGTACTGCTTTAACGATGGCATCCGCCAGTAATCATGCAAGGGAAGTGTTTCTCGGCACAAATAACGAATGCGATGATTGTGTACAAGGATGCACTGGTGGCTACGAGGTGGAAATCGATACAAGGTGGGAAATTCCCATGTACAGTCGAGGTATGATTATGTTCCTTGGTTTCATACTGCTGCTGGTGAGATGGCGCTCCTTAGCATTCCTGTAGTCCCCCCAAGTCCATCCAATGATGGTCCACGATGTGCCGCTGACAACAAAGATCTCAGATGGATCATGGCAGCAACAGCAACAACAGTAGAAGCTTCAATGAGTCTGAAGGCACAAATCGATCTCGCAGATACACAGAGGATAAACAGCTCTTTAAGGCCCTCTATGAGAGTGCACTAAAAAGGAGGCGAAGTTGGAGGAAGAAGCGTCAGAATGAAGGAGGAAGGCCACTACACAGGGCCATGAGGATGTGACGCTGGAAGTAGAAATGGACCCAATCAACTAGAGCACTCCCAACCATGGTCCAGTCTGTGATGGTGTTCATCGATGACGTGGTTGGACCATGGGTGGACCATGGTGGACCATGGTTGGACCATGGTTGGACCATGGGTGGGTGGACCATGGGTGGACCATGGTTGGACCATGGTGGACCATGGCTGGACCATGGATGGACCATAGGTGGAGCATGGATGAACCATGGGTGGACCGTCGATCTATCATGAGTAGGGCATGGATGGACCATGGGTGGAGCATGGGTGGACCATGGGTGGACCATGGGTGGGCCATGAGTGGACCATCGGTTTACCATAAGTGGACCATCAGTGGACCATCAGTGGACCATGGATGGACCAGGTTCATAGACATACTGGAGGAATGGACCGTTGGGGTGGATCGTCTACGTCTGGCGGTCAGCAATTGAAAATGGCAGCAAGGCAGCGCCAACATTTTGAGGCAAATTACCAAGTATAGACTGAGACTCTGCGGAACAACTGACATGAAATTGATATTCATAGAGAAGTCCATGAAACTTTGGAACTGTGGATAAGCCCATGGTTTTAAGTTTTAACAAAAAATAAAAAAGAAAAGAGAAAGAAATGGGACCGGCGCGAGACCAACATTCCAAGGTGGAGTACCAAGCATGGACTGGGAACCTGTGGCACACCTGGCATGAGATCGATTCCCATAGACCAAGTCCATTGGAATTTTTCTTAGTTCCAACTGTGGACAAGTCCATGGCTTTAACAAAAGAGGGGGATAAAAAGGGAGAGGTGCAGTTGTACTGGTTAGGGTTTCTCAAAGGATGCTGATGCTGATTTAAAAAAAATAACAATAATAATTTAAAAAAAGCAAAAAAAAACTGATGCTTTTTTTCTTCTTTTCTTTTCTTTTCTTTTACTTTTTCAAGTCCAGGGGCCTGGACCCACTAGCAAGGTATTCTACCACGCCGTTCAGGATTTCGATCACGTGTGGCATCGAGTGACTCAGTACGGCCGTCGAATAGATCGGATCTCTACGGCGTGGTAGTTTCCGAGCAGGGACTGTAAAGATGCCCACCTCCCGTCCAATGAGATGCATCGAAAAAAAAAAAAAAACACGAAGTTGGACTAACTTGGACATGATAGCTCGTGGCTTTGCGTGGGC
>BFEA01000030.1:4887567-4898659 GCA_003427395.1 Chara braunii
CCATATATGAGAAAAGTAGTGGTGGTTTAAAAAAAAAAAAAAAAAAAAAAGAGCGATAGGCCTCGCTCCTCTACTCACCACATGCACAAAAGACAAAATGTGTGGGGGGTGTATCTTTCCATGTTATAGTGGAAGATTCATTCTCGTTTTTGCTCATTTGGTGAGTGGTGGAGTGAGAGCAATATGGCGTCTTGACAAATCAGCTCTCAAATCCTTACAAAGACAAATTACAGCTTACCTTTGGAGAGGTAACCATGACCATAATAATGTAATAAGCAGAGTGGCCTGGCAAACGATAATTCAACCAAAGATAAAAGGACGTTTGGGAATACTGAACCCTATTACTCAAACAATGACACTCTCCATTCAGTGGATACTAAGGTTGTTTGTCAATCCAAATGTGCCCTGGTCAGAGCTAGCTTGAGAGCAAATATCACGACTAGCTCCTTTAACTCCTGAGGGAACAGACCCGATGATATGGCTAGAAAATCGTTACTGGTCAATTCCAAAAGGCAGAATACAGGCCTCAACGCAAGAAAATGACCCGCATCGTCGAGCAACAAGAGAAGATTTAAAAAACGACCCATTTTGGAGGGATCTAATATGGACTTGGCGCAAGCTACCACTTCCAGACAAAGTTCCCCCAAATCGGTGGGAAGAAGTATGTCAACAACCTTTATTCAATAATAGATGGATCACCGACTCTCGAGGTAGAATGCTTCACTGTATGGATTCCCCTTGGAAGGGTTGGATAAGAAAATGAATACTTAGGATTGGGGATATATGGAGTCCAGAGGTTCGGGACTGGCGCCCTCTCCCAGACCTCAAATCCAACCTTGCACTATTGTAGAAAGACAGGAGAGGCTCTGGAGAGAACAATTGACTTTATCCCCCTAGAATGGGTAAAAATCCTGAAGAAAGGGCCACAAATCAAGGAAGGGGATTGGGTGGGCATCCAAGGGGATTCACAGTTAATCGGAAATGCAATAATGGCAAACGCAGATGGGGTCATTCTTATCTCCTTGTTTTCGCCCACACAAGACAATAAAATTAAGGAAAGTCAATCAAAGGAAACCAGATGGGTCACAACAGAGCAAGTGTTCAAGATTAGAGTCTTAAGGTGCAAAGATCACTGGCTAGCCTTTAGACCATCATGTGCGATTAATAAATTGGCTTTAGACCCGACATCCTGGATATGGACGGTCCCCATGGGGAGAAGAGGAAAATGCAGCCGCTCTCTTCATACACTAACAGTAAAATCAACCTACCGGATGCTAAGACCAAGGTTGAACCTGAAAGATAGAGTGGAAGCAAGATGGATGAATCAACTGAATGTCAACAAGGAGAAATTAAGAAACATCAATGGTTCAGAACGATAAAGAGCAAGCCGACAAATGTTGTCTCACTACAATGGCAGATAGATCATCGATGCCTCCCAACTAATGATTGGATCATTGATTGATCCACTTTGGAGCAGAGAGGGGTTGCTTTACCTTGGTGTAAACTGTGCTACTCAACCTTTCTGGATAGGAAGATTCCGGAAACCATTGAACACATCTTCCTGCAATGTCCAGGTGCAGTCTGGCTGTGGCGCTGGTGGGATAGGATCTAGACCAATATTAACCCATCTCACACCTGGCCGTGGAAGTGGAAAACACTTTTGTGTGAAACCTGGTCCCCGGAGCAGTTTGATGAATTTTCTCACAATTTTGTAAATGGAAGACGAGCAATTCTTTGGGCCCTATGGAGGCGAAGATGCACTTTTGAAATGAAGGGAGCGAGGCTGGAAAACCCATAATTTACAGATTCAATCAAAATGCAAGTGCAGACAGCCATCTCAGCTCAATGGGATAAATTAAAAGAAAATATTAATTTTCTATCCTCAGAAAAAGAAATCCAACAACATATAAAACAGTTCAGTGGCGCATGGCTAGGGGGGCCTCGAGGGGGTAAGATAGGGGAGATTAAAAGGACCAGAAAAAGGGGAGAAAGCCTGGATGGATAAAAAAGAGAAGTCCAGAAGGACTTCTGTCTCATTTTTCATGAGTGGACAAATGTAGACCCCGCTGTACCCCTTCGTCCCTTTTTAGAATTCCCTGATTCCTTCCCTCCCTCCTCCTAAGTCTGGTTCCGCTGAGCTGGTATGGTCGTAAGCAGGAAGACATGGATTGAAAGTCCGGTTTTTGGAATACTTTCAGGATCTGTAGTACAACAGAACTTCCAACAAATTTCTCTCTATTTTCTTCAAAAAGTGAAAGAGGTAGTACTGATAGCAACATCATGGTTATCTGGTAGCCAATTTATGGCTGAAGAGGCAACTCTTACTGTTCTCATCAACTTTATTTTATATCAGCATCAATTGTATGAGGGACGCTGGACCCGTTTTCCAACAGGTGTAGCTCCCCACCAATAGACGGAGCCTCTTCGGCAGTGCTAGCGGTGCCTGCTCTTATCAGCACCTCTAGCAACTGATCGGGTTGTTTTTTGTTTAAAAAAAAAAAGAAAAAAAAAAGGGAGTGAGACACCCCATGCACGAAAGACAAAAAGTGTGGGGGTGTATCTTTCCATGTCCTAGCGGAAGATTCATTCTCATTTTTTGCCCATTTGCGGAGTGGTGGAGCGAGTCCCATTGTTTTTTGCCCTTACGTTGGTCATTGGGCCCAGAATATACATTACCTTCTTCGTTTATTCAGTATCCTAGGCTACCAGAATGGCCCCGCATGACTTCATGGGGCCAAGTCCCACTAGCAGCGTTGAGTTTAAATTCCTCAACGTCTGAATCTGGACGTGTTTGTGGAGA
The DNA here is from genome assembly GCA_003427395.1 of Chara braunii. Taxonomy (NCBI): domain Eukaryota; kingdom Viridiplantae; phylum Streptophyta; class Charophyceae; order Charales; family Characeae; genus Chara; species Chara braunii. The sequence goes on from BFEA01000030.1 coordinate 4,890,368, forward strand.
CCTTCAGTTCAGGAAACTCAACACCGTTTCTGCACATCTCCGCAAAAGCATCCACATTCAGGCGTTGAGGTAGCTCAACGCTGCCAAGGGCCAAGTCCCACATACACCGTTGAACTAGTTCAACGCATGTGACCCCGCGCGATGTTGGCGATGCATTTGGAGCTGCGCATCTAGCGGTTGGAGATGCATCTGGAGCTGTGCATCTAGCGGTTGTGTTTCCGTAACAGAAATGAAAAATCCAGGCCAGGGGGGAGACGACACTGCGATGACCCAAGCTGTGGCCCCGCTACCACCTGACAGCCCGCCCCCCCCTCCTCCCCCGCTGGCACATGACGAGGAAGTAAAACAAAAACTGGCCTTCCTAACGGAATGGACCCTGACCAAGATCTTCTCTATGGCTGAGGAGGGGTCACAGACTAAACTTACCACCGAGTACTGGGCCCAGGCTAAGGAGGTCCTCATGTTTACCCCACGAGTTCTGGCCACGGTGGAAAAGTACAGCAATGTACAGGCTATAGATTCGACGGATGTAGGAGCAACAATAGTCCTGGTGGTCAACGAATTCCTGGACAAAATTGAGCAATACACAAAAACAAGATGTGGCCACAATCAGGATGTGCAACACTCAATAACTCTGCAAACTGATGATGACGCGTTCCACCACGAAGGGCTGGCGTGACCCAAACTGCTGGTCCAGGAACTCTGCGCCACCCTACACGGTCCCGAGAGTGCCGCCCCCGCCCAACTGGAAGAACGACATGGCCAGCTCCTCATACGGGAAGCAGAACCGCCAAAAATTGATCAACAAGGGAAACAGTCCCGGGGCTCCCGCAAAATTGTAATTTTGCATGACGATGATGATGACGGGCCACCCGGCTCAGAGGATGATGCACTGGATCAACCCCCCCGGGGAACCTTACGGGATCGGGTGAGACTGATAACTGATGATGCCACCCCGATGCATGCGCCACCGGGAGTGATCATACTACCAATAACCCGACAAAAGGAAGGAGGGCAGTGGTTGCTAGGACTTAGACCCCCCCCCCCCGATCGACCACCGCATCACCCCCCGGACCCCGATGGCCTCACAGTGGAGGGATGGAGGGGCAGCCCCTCCACAACAGTTATTTTAACGCGCCTTAAGTATTGGCCCAGGGAAACGCAACTCGAAGGAGTCCAAGGCGCAGTACTGTCGCGTTCGCTATCGTTTCCGGAAGGAATTATCCCGGTCATCGTGCTCATATGTCCGAAGGCCACACTCCCAAAGGCAATGACAACACACATATGGTTCACCCAGCAACAACTAATGAACCTGCCCGCGCACCGATTCAGAACTAATTTTGCCAGGACCAGGACCAGGGTGCTCTGGTTCATGCAGACCCCAATGGAAGACAACATGCTGGAAGAACACAATAGGTGGATGACCCGCCGTTTGTCCTTCCGATAAAGATAGCAGACTGAAACGGTCGGGACAGACTCACGTTGGTGAGGAAGAACAAAATAAAACAGTGAATTATGGACCACCGCGCACCCCAACACCCAATCCCGACCACCCGCTGGGCCCGATGGCTCCCACCAGCCCCCCCCCCGTGCAATGCCCCCCGCCACCAATTACGATTCCCCCAATTAGGAGGAAGCCCCACTGGCTAACAAAACTGGAGCGGGCGGATATTGACATACGCTCGTTGAACGTCAATGGCCTTATCCAAGCGACGACGCCCAAGAAAGTCGCCATATGGGACATGCTCAGGTGCCCGGACACCAAATCGTAGCCGGACGCAATATGCATCCAAGAAACACGCTTGCAAGACACACCAGCACACAATGCAAAGGTAAAAGCGATCTGGCCATACACACTCTTCGCTGCGCCTGCAAAAGAAAGGGCATCTGCAGGTGTCGCAATCTGGCTCCCGCCATCCTCAGAACTGAAACCTTTGGAGGCTGACCACGATAAAGTGCACGGAAGGTGGGTCTACCTGAAACTTCAATATGAGGACGAGGTTTTTTACCTGGTCAGCGTGTATGCACCAAATGATAGTGTCGCCAAGATGGACTTCTAGCTTGCCGTCCAGGAAGCCCTACCCGACGACGCGCCTTTGATCTTAGCAGGAGACTTTAATACCATGCTGGACCCAGTGCTGGATAGGAGATCCACGAGTACACACCAAGACCTTGCGGCCTCATCAATATTCGTCCAGACCCCAGATATCTGCATGCTCAAACAACTCATGGCAGACAGGCAACTCGAAGACGCATACAAAATGCTGCACCCTGCCCACAGAGCCTACACCTGCCTATCGTTAAGAGGTGAACACGGCCTGGCTAACTCACAAATTGATCTGACGCTGGTGTCAAAGGATATGATGGGTCTTGTCACGACGGCGGAAATTACAACAATTAGCCCCTGTAGGTCCTTTGATCATAGCATGATCACACTGGGGCTGCCATTCCACAACCACATCCACCGAGGGCCGGGGTTTTACAAGCTTAATGCCTCTTTGCTTCCCCTACCCAGTTTTTAAAAACTGGTAGATGACTTCTGGAAATATTGGCAGACCCAGAAACCTATCTCCGGGGAAAGGGTGAACTGGTTCAATAACGGAGTGGCGCAACTAAGGGAAAGGGCGAAAGAATTCTTCATCCAGCACGCGAGAGACCGCAAAGCCTGCCTCGAAAGCCTCATGAAAGAATTGGAAGAGTGGGACGACGCATTGATGAATGACCTGCTGCACCGCCCCTCATATGACAAACTGCAAGAGGCCCGCGACCACCTCCAGACCTATGTTGAACGCCAAACGCAAGCATGGAGAGTGCAGGCTAGAATAAAAAAACAACACACAGATGTGACAATGGCAAAGACCTTCTTTGCAAAGGCTAGAGCGAGATCTAGAGCAACCATGGTTCCCAGACTCGATCACTCACTGGACAACAACGCCGAACCAGCAACAAATGCATATGCAATCACGGACTATGCGGCTAAATACTACACCAACTTATTTACATCCGAAACACCCACCAAACACCCGGAGCAAGTCCTTCAAGCGAGGGAATCGCTTCTTCAAACGGTCCAACCGTCCTTAACACAACAACAAAGAGCCACCCTTGACGAGCCCATATCCTCTCAGGAGGTTTGGGACGCCCTGCAAGACATGGACGACGAAAAGACCCCTGGGATGGATTCCTTCCTCAATGAGTTTTGGGCAAGATTCTGGGACCTGTTCAAGGACGACCTCATGGAATACATAGAGGCGGTACAAAACGAAGGTTCCTTCGGTGGCATGATTGGCCAGGGCATGACTACTCTGCTATATAAGAAAGGGGACAAAGTGAACATACGAAACTACAGACCCATCACCCTGGTCCCCTACAAGATGGTGGCTAAAGTCCTGACTAACAGATTGCTGTCATTCATGAATGTGTTAATCCACCCGGACCAAACAGGATTCATGCCCAATAGGAATATACAAGACAATATCCTACTGGTCAACGAGACCATTAAATATGCCCGACAAAGAAAGATTCAAGCGGCGATCCTTTTTATCGACTTTGAAAAAACTTATGACCATGTCGATTGAGACTTTCTTGACATGTGTCTGCTTAAAATGAACTTTGGTCCGGGCTTCTGCCAATGGGTGCGGCTGCTGCACAGATCGGCCACGACTAACATAATGCTCAATGGTCACCTCTCACCGCCAATCCGCCTCCAATGATCGGTGCGCCAGGGAGACCCAATTGCACCGCTCTTGTTTGTGGTTGTCATGGAGGCCCTCGCATCAATGATAAGAGCTCACCCCGGTATCAGCAGAGCACCTATCCCAGATATACCGCATCACCTCATACCAATCACATCGCTCTTTGCGGACGATTTGACCGTGTTGATACACGCCGACCCGAATAGCATTCAAGCCCTCACCCAAGTTATCCACCTATTCTCACTTGCAGCAGACATGAAGGTCAACTGGGGCTCCAAGACCGAGGGATGGTGGCTCCATCCTCAAGGACAACCATCCCCGCCTGAACCGAGTGTGGCTTGGGCCCGCAAAGAAGATGCCATCAGGATACTTGGGGTGTGGTTGACTGCGATGGGCCCACCGCTGGACGACGGGGACAGGTTGGTCGACCATGCTGTGGACCGCCTGGCCAACTGGGAGGGCCTGCACACATCAGTAGTGGGACGTGCATTAGCAATTAACAGTGCCATCCTTGCGGCCATCTGGTATAAAATGGCAGTCTGGCCGCTGTCCAAGCAGCAACACACTAGATCAAAGAAGGCCCTCACGACATACCTTCGGAAAAATGGCGTCAAGGCTCAGTCAGGGCTGTATCAATCGGGTAAAGTGGGACTTCCTCACACAGCCTAGATCTAAAGGGGGGCTCGGTATCTTGGACCCGGAAAGACAGGCTGACGCGCTCTTCTTCAAGGTCATTGTCCGTCTGCTTATGGGAAATAATATCCCCTGGGTGCCGCTTGCCTGCCTGCAACTGGCCAACCTTGCCCCCCAAACCGATGTACTGGGGAAGGTCCACTCGTTTCAATGACTGACAAATAATCACTGGACTGTCCCTTCGCCCCTGAAACAAATGCATCCTGCGCACCAGCTTGACCCTGTACAGGCCACAAAGCAGGACATAACGGCAGATCCGCTCTGGCCCTTTATGATAAAACTCTGGAGGCGAAGGGGTCCCCGGCGAAAACACCCTCCGAACAGGTGGCACGACATATGGAGACAACCCCTCTTTGGCAACCCGCACATCCTGCAAGAATCAGGCCAACCCTTCTCTCTAGCGGCCAACTCCCACTGGCTTACCCGGGTTAAGAAGGGGGTTTTCACGATTGGGGACCTGTGGGATCCGGTGGAAGGGGAGTGGGCAACCCCATCCCAACTACAACGTAAACTAAAACATGTCAAAAATGTGGAAGAGAAGGCTAATCTGCTAGACTGCTAAAAGAAGCCCTCCCCATCGCTTGGCATCTCACCTTGAGGGAGGGACCGACAGTCCGTCGGGACGATTGGGTTGTCAGATACTCTGACTCCCCGACCCCCCTGCTTGTGTTTAACGTCAAAGATAATATGCAGGGCACTTGTGAACGGGAAGCATATGAACCCCAATCGCCAGGAGCCAGATTCACCAAACTGCTGAGAAACGACAACCTGGATACCACAGCTGCATGGGGGGGACTGGTGCAGGTGAGAGTGGTGGGGGACCACGAAAATGGGTACTACGCATATGAATCCACTATACCAGTGGCCAAATTCCCATTTGACTTGGCGGAGTGGGAGTGGCCGGACGCCAAACCAATGAACATCTGGACCTACACAGTAAAAGGAGGGTACCGAACATCGCAACAAACCCAACCGATCAGTCAAACAACGACGGACAGATGGGGGCGGGACTCACTGTTGGACCATAAACTATCACAATTATTGGACTGGTCCACATATGCAAGGATCATGCCCACAAACCATAGGGCGTTGCAGTGGCAGATCCTGCACCGCTGCCTCCCCACCCCTGACTGGTTGGTTTCCAGGACTACCCTGGAACAGCAAGGAAAGTTGTCTCCCATATGCGCATATTGTGCTAACACGCCGGCCAGGGCGACCCTCGAACACTGTCTCCTGGCGTGCTCGATGGTAACCCAATTATGACAATGGTGGGATGCAGCATTTCACTCTCTTGCTGGATACCACATTCCCTGGGATATCGGCCTCCTGCTGCTTGGAAAGAATCGCCACCTACTAACTAACTGATCACCATTTGTGTCTAACCTCTTTACGTACACGAGGCTGCATCTCCTAATGCTGGCCTGGAGGGCCAGATGCTCTTTTGAACGAAAGGACCATCAATTTGGGTTGAGGCAGGCGCAACAGGCAGTGGAGGACCTGATTAGGTCCAAAACCCAGGAAGCGTGGAAGGCGATGAAGCGAGATCTTTTGGAGGAAGAAGACCCTCCTACCAGGGAGATAATCCGAGACTCATACATGCAAACCTCGCAAGACCCTGCCAAACTGTTCTCGGAACTGAACAACGAACTTGACATTAAATGGAAACCGTGGAGGACAACGGAACCCCAATGACAAAGGAAACCCTTCGCTGAATTCCGGGTCCCATACCTACAACCCAACTTTGTGCTGCTCCCTACCCCTGTGCCGACGGACCCAGCGCCCCCTTCCCCCCCCTTCCCCCCCGACCTTACCGCCCCAGCAGCACCCGCCCCGCGCACTGCCTCCTTCCCTGACACTCACCCCGGCGCCTGCAGCATGACTCAAAAAGGACAGCCGGATCAATTGGCGATGGAAGGTGAGGATAGCAACAAAGATATCAAAGGTGAGGATAGCAGCAACAGTATCAAAGGTGGACTGCCAACTCTAACTGCGGTGCTTCGGGCATCGAGAGGGACACAGATGGTGCAGCAGTTTGGCCTACACAGCCTCGACAGGGTATAGGGTTTATAGGGTCTATAGGGTTTTTAGGTGGTCTGGCGCAAAGACGTTCAGATCAGTTGTCTTTCAATAAACCTAGGCTACAGCAGAAGTACAAGGCATGGACAGAAGCACAGGCCAACTATGGGTGCTTTTGGATCCGGAAGGGTGAGTGAAAGATGGGAGGGTGGGAAAATCCAGAGGGACTGAAAGACCTGCTGGGAACAATAGATAAGTGTTGAGGTACAATGGGGGGCTACAGGAGGCGGTCCCTCTAGCCTGGGTGCAACAACTTAAGCAAGGTCCTACCATCCAACAGGGGGACTGGGTGGTCCAGTGGACACAACTCCACTCACCAACAATGGTCGGACGAGTGACAAACATGTCCAACCATCAGGTTTACGTAGAAGCATACAACATTTCCCATCCCGGGGTGAGGTGTTCCCCTGTGCTGAGAAACGAAGAAGTTGATCACGACTCAAACTGGTCTGGTCTTGTCAGGGTAAGAGTTCTGGAAGAAGAGAATGGAACGTTCTCTGTCTTCCAACCGGACTCCCCCCTCACCACTCTACCCTTTGACCCGTTGGATTGGGAATGGACACAAAAAAATTGCACCAACTACAGGAGGCGGTCCCTCTAGCCTGGGTGCAACAACTTAAGCAAGGTCCTACCATCCAACAAGGGGACTGGGTGGTCCAGTGGACACAGCTCCACTCACCAACAATGGTCGGACGGGTGACAAACATGTCCAACCATCAGGTTCACGTAGAAGCCTACAGCGTTTCCCATCTGGGGGTGAGGTGCTCCCCCGTGCTGAGAAACGAAGAAGCTGATCACGACTCAAACTGGTCTGGTCTTGTTAGGGTAAGAGTTCTGGAAGAAGAGAATGGAACGTTCTTTGTCTTCCAACCGGACTCCCCCCTCGCCACTCTACCCTTTGACCCGTTGGATTGGAAATGGACACAGCCTCCCCCGGCCAAACCCCGCAAAATCTGGCAATATTCCGTGAAACATGGTTATCGCAAAGTGCATAGGACCTGCCAGACGGAGGCGTTGATAAAAAGACGGTGGGGGAGTGACTCAATCCTCCCCCCGGAGGACCTCAGGGATTTCTCTTGGTCGCAATATACACACATAATGTCGACGGCACACAGGGCACTGCAGTGGCAGATCCTTTACCGTTGTCTGCCCACCCCTGACTGGCTCGTCACAAGGACATACCTTGAACAGCAAGGCCGCCTTTCACCCATTTGCCGCTACTGCTGTAGGGCCTGCCAGCCCGCGCGAGAAACCCTGGAACACTGCCTATTAGGCTGTGTGATGGTCTCCCAGATATGGAGGTGGTGGGACGCCGCATGGACGGCCCTCACAGGCTCCCAGTTCCCGTGGGTACCCAGACTTCTGCTCCTAGGGAACTAGGCGGACGTTCCGCCTACCTGGTCCCCCTATGAAAGGAACCTCTTTCAAATTACAAGACTAGAGTTGCTGATGATAACATGGCGAGCCCGTTGTTCCTTCAAACGACAGCAGCACATGGTTGGGCTCCCGCAAGCCAAGGAACACATCACAAACTACCTGACAGCTAGGGTAAAAGCATCTTGGGACCACCTCCGACACCAAACGCGGTTAATAGAGGATAACTCGAGCCTCACTCCTCAGGCCAAGAAACAGAAAACAGAGGAAGCGAGGAACCGGTTCTCAGAGGAGTGGTTGGGACCTACGAAAGCGGTGGCGGACATCCACGACTCACAAATACAATGGAATTACTGGAGGAGGGACGAAAATACGTGGACTTACAAACCACTATCTCATTTCTTCGTCCCATATGCAGCCACCCCCCCCTCTTTCCTCCTCCTCCCCGACTAATCCC
>BFEA01000030.1:4982953-5039336 GCA_003427395.1 Chara braunii
GAGAGAGAGAGAGAGAGAGAGAGAGAGAGAGAGAGAGAGAGAGAGAGAGAGAGAGAGAGAGAGAGAGAGAGAGAGAGAAGAAGTATGTTGAGTAGTAGCTCTAAAACATGGGTTACTTACTTGTCAGCAGCACCAGAAGATCATTTTCCATTTGGGACACTGGACCTAGTTTCCAGCAGAAACTACGATACAATGGCATGTCTAGTCCAATCACAATGTTCAGGGATGTTGGACCCGCTTTCCAGCAGGTGCTGCTCTCCACCAATAGATGGAGCCTCCCCGACAGTGCTAGCGGTGTCTGCTCCTACCAGTATCCCTAGCATCTGCCCGGGTTGTTTTTGCGGCAGACTTTGACCCCCTGAAGAGACCGTAGCTGGCCACAACCGAAACACCATATAGGGGAGTGCCAGCAATTCGCTTCAAACTTTTTTTTTTTCACGAGAATCGGATTTTGAATTAAAAGTGCTGGAAACCGGGTCCAACATCCCTTTGATCAGATGTGCTCACTCAACAGCTCTCCTCATTATAATCAAGAGATCCTGAGACAGCGACATTGATTAGTATGATTACAGCTTGATTGGGAAGATTTGCCACTGCTCTACCCCTGTTTTTCATGATAATTGTATCCGTTATCTCCTTAACAGTTTGGTTGTATGGATCCGTATCTCAAACGGGCCTAAGCCCCCCTCCGTGAACGTGCACGGATTCGAACCAGCGACCTCGGCCTGAAGAGTCAATTCTCTTAACCACTACAACTAGGACACCATACCGGTCGTGATATCCACCCCACCCCTGCAAGGCTGTAGTGTCCAAACTCAATACAACACCTTACTCAACTGCACAGGACAACACTTTTTTTTTTTTTTTTTTTTTTTTTTGAAGGTCCCCTTGCAAGGCCTCTATCCCAGTGGTGGTAAGAGAACCACCGGGATTGAGGCTTTGCCTGGTGGGCGGCTCCATCTATTGGTGGGGAGCATCACCTGAGTCAGAGTCAATCGTTGTATCGAGCAGAACGACGACGAGTGCGCTGTAGACTCTTAGAAGCATCCGGTTGCTGCTGAAGGTCTGCCTCAGATGGAGCAGGCTCGACTTCAGCGGTCTCCTCAGTCGAGGGAGAAGGAGGAGGGTCAGTGGGCTGAGGAGGGGCGGTCAACCCAACACGACGAGCACAGTCATCGACACGCACCAACATGCGAGTGTGTTGCAAGTGCTCGAGGGGCTCCCAAGTAGTCTCCTCATTAGGGTAACCCTTCCAACGTACAAGATACTCGACGTGAGGAGGGTTGTCGTTGGTGACTCAACGACCAATGATGTCTGAAACGAGGAACTCCTCATGGTCGTCCGCCATGATGGGTGGAGGGCGCTCGTATGGTCGTCCAGCGAAACGCTCAGACGGTCTGCGGTAGGGTTGCAGTAACGAGACGTGGTAGACATCGTGCACGCGAGACTGGCGTAGGTAGTCAGACAGCTTCACACGGAAGCTGATCGGGCTAGAAGCCGTATCAGAACCAACGGCCTGGAGAATGCGGCATGGTCCAAAGAAGCGACGTCGGCTTGTGAAGCGTGTCCGCTTCGAGCTGTAAGTGGCGGGCGTCGATAAGCACATCATCACCGACTTTGAATGAATGATCCATCCTCGATCGGTTTGCACGTGCGACCATGCGAGTCTGGGAAGTGGCTATGTGCTCATGCGCGGTTTTCATGATCGACGTCATGTGTACAACCCAATCATCCAACGCGGGACAACTTGTGGCGGAGTGCATTTGTGACGGTCGAAGGAAGTCCGCGAGAACACGAGGGTGATAGCCGAGATCGCAATAGTAAGGCGACACTGGCGAGACGGCATGGTTGTAGGCTATCTCCACGTGGGCAAGATGGAGATCTCATTGCTGGTCGTCACGAACAATCTTTCGTAGAATGTCTCCGAGTGTCATGTTCGTGACCTTAGTCTGACCACCAGTCTGGGGATGGTAAGACGAGGAGAAGTGGAGCTGGGTGTCGTACGCCTCGTGGAGCCGTCGCCAGAATCAGCCGGTAAAGCGCGGGTTACGGTCAGATATGATGCTCAGTGGTAAGCAATGGTCACGCACGACTCGGTCAAACACGATGTCGGTAACCTCACGTGCACTGATGGCATAGCGGCACAGAACAAAGCGTGCGCGCTTCATGAAGCGGTCGACAACGACCAAGATAGCATCATGACTGCGGGGGGTCGGAAGGCGAAGAAGTCCATCGAGATGGACTGCCAACGACCCTTAGGGATAGGAAGAGGCTAGAGCAAACCATAAGGCAGGTGGTTTGCACCGTTCACCTCCTGACAGGTGGGACACTCTACGATGTAGTCCTTCACAAAGTCCTTGTATTTCGGCCAGACGTACTGGCGGCTCACACGAGCCAACGTCCTGTGGAAGCCCATATGACCGGCGACTGCCTGGTCATGGAACTCTGCTACTGCCCGAACACGTAGCTGTCCAGTGGAGGGAACGCAAATACAGGGCTCTCTAGTGCCATGTGAATCGTGCCAGTACACAAGACCGTTGTCCCTGAGAAAGTAGTTCGGGACAGTCTTGCCACTCCGAAGGGTCGCATGGATGTCGCGATAGTCGGGGCAGTGGTGGTACTGAGTGCGAAACTCGCCGATCACCGAGTGGTGGACGGTGGTGGACGGTGGTGACCGAGATGGCAATGAGCTGGATCTGCTCCTGATCATGGTCAGGGCTCCGGGATAAGGCATCTGCGACCCGATTAGTCTCACCCTTGATGTGCTCAGTGGTGAAACTAAACTCGGATAGGTCGCGCCACCAGCGAGCCTGTCAAGGAGTGAGTTTCGGCTTTGTCAGAAAAGCCTGGACAACAGAGTTGTCAGTGCGCACAGTGAATAGTGCCCCGTGCAGGTAGTGACGCCAATGTCGAGCGGTATAAATTACCGCGAGAACCTCACGTTCATCAGCAGTGTAGTTTATCTCGGTGGACAGGAGCTGACGGGAGTAAAAGGCTATCGGACAATCACCTGAGCGAGACTCGATAGTGTCGTCCTCGGCGATGATAAGAGAATAGTCAATAGAAGGCTCATCAGTAGCTGGACGAGTAGGCGTCAGGCAGGAAAGAAGTGGTAGGGGTAAGGGGTGGGAAACGAGGGATACGAGGATGAGAGTAATCAGGAGAGGAGGGAAAAATATGAGAAAGCACTGCTCCTACAGCAAAGTCTGACGCATCGGTGGTAAGGGAAAAAGGGCGATCAAAATTGGGTAGGTGAAGAACCGGTGCACATGTCACCGCCTTCTTGAGGGCACGGAAGGCGTCCTCGTAGAGGGGTGTCCAAGCCCATGGTGGGTTGTTCCGGAGGAGGGTGGAGGTAAGGAAGTAGGAATACCTAGTGTATCCCTGGATGAAATTACTATAGTAGCTAGTGAGGCCTCCGCAATAACAGTGATCTTTGCGTCGTCCATGTGGAGACCCTGGTCAGACACGCAGTGTTCTAAGAAATCCACTTTATGCTGGGCAAAGCGGCACTTGCTCAGCTTGGCGTAGAAGCCATGTCTGCGCAAGCGGTCAAGGACGTCGCGGAGGTGTCTGAGATGTTTTTTAAGGGTACGATTGAAGATCAGGATATCGTCGAGGTAGATGAGAACGTACTGCTTCAGGATGTCCCTGAAGATGTCGTTCATCGCCTTCTGGAAGGTAGCGGGTGCGTTGGTGAGGCCGAATGACATCACCGTAAACTCAAAGTGGCCGAAGCGCAATCGGAACGCTGTCTTCAACTGGTCGCTACAGCAACACGGATCTGATGGTAACCGCTACGAAGATCAATCTTCGTAAAGAAGCGGCTGTCCGCTAGGCGGTCGAACAGCTTGTCGGAACGAGGCATGGGGTAGCTCTCCTTAACCGTGTAGCGGTTAAGACTGTGATAGCCGATGCAGAGACGGAGAGTTTCATCCGCTTTGCAAGCAAAGAGGACAGGTGAACCCCATGGGGAGTTACTGGGTTTAATGAAACCCAATCTCAGGAGCTCCTCAAGCTGACGCTTGAGTTCAGTGGCCTCGGGGATCGAGAGTCTGTAGGGTGCCTGGTGGTGAAAACGATAGTCATGCACAAGCTGGATGGAATGCTCGACGTCACGCATCGGTGGGATGCCGACGTACGAGAACGACGATGAGAAAATGTCGTGGTACTCTCGAATGAGGTCACGAACTGCGGGCTCCAGGTCGGCCGTATAGTGTGCGAGTTCCTCAGCGTTAGCGTCAATGCGCGACGGCGGGGTGGACTCGACAGACGGCTGAGGGAGGGAAGTAGAGATGAAAACCATGAAGATAGAAGGAGGATATGGCTCTAGAGAGATAAGCTCAGCGTTGGGACAGGGTGGATCATAGTGCAAGAGATCCGTAACGTTCACCATAAAGAAGGTGACGTCATCTTGTCGGATGAAATGAGCGAACTGCCGAGGCGAGGTGACGGTGATAGTAGGAGATGGTGTGGGCACGGAAAGCTCCGAGGGAGGAGGGTCGGGGCGTGGTGTCGCAGTGGTACCTATGAAAGGTACGCGATACGTCTATCCACACTTCATTTTGAGAACGAGAGTGTTGGTCGCCCAATCGGCCTCGGTGCTGCGGAACCGACGAGACCACGGAGTATCGATAATGAAATCATAACCCGTCTCTATCACATCGAAATGTGCAGAGGAGCGGTGGTGACGAGACGCCAGGGGACGATCAGTCGGCTCGCGAGTGAGGAAGAAGGGGAGGTCGGTGACCGTCTGATCGAAGAAGCACTGGTCTTGTCATCTCCTAGGGTGACGGAGATGGGAGTCGAAGACCCTATCGTGGGTAAGCGGGCTTCTTTCACCACACATGGGTGAATGAAAGTCGCCCTGAGAACCGGAATCCCATAGCGTTGAGTACACCCTTGTGGAGGTCCCCAGTCATACTTGAATGATCGGGAGGGTGCGATCAGGGTCAGAGAGGATGGTGAGAAGGCGACGCAATGCAGCGACATGGAGGGTGAGTCGCTCCTGACGATCCTAGAGCATGCTCAAGTCCAGAAGAGAGGACACACCGTCCTCGCGAGTCGCAAGCTGCTCGCTGCAATCGGCTAAGCGAATGGCTCAATGCGTCGGTAGTCGCGGAGGGGTAGGAGGGGAGACGGTGGTCTGCGGAGGCGCAGCCGGTACTGCGACAGAGGGCTGAGTACACTCTGTCAGGTCTTGCGATACCTCAGCTCCAGTAGCGAGAGGGGCGAACTGCAACGGAGATGTCGGAAAGCCGACTACTGAGAGGGGCGCAGGTGTACACTGCACCGTGGCTAGGAGGCGCCTTGGGGATGCAAGGCGCCGGGGGGGGACTGAGCACAAGACTGGCGAGAAAGCTCAGCGTAATGGCCGTCAAGGGCAGCGGTATAAGGGCACCGCGAGGAGGTATGACCGTTCTGGCGGCAACGCAGACACCCACGCCGGCCCAAAATGGCCGCGCGCTCCTCAGCGGAAAGAACACCGCGAGGAGGGACAAAGCCCTGAGGGAGGTCATGCTCAGGGACCTTGGGGGGCGACGCGTCAGTACGACTAGAGCGGCTGCATGCCTGGGAGAGGGTGGAGAGGGCGAGCCGGAGGTGCTCGGCCATAGGGAGAGTAGAGTCCTCCAGGTGGTAGTAGACGACCTCGCTGAGGTCGAGGTCGTCGTTGTAGTCACCCTCAGGCGACAGCGGGGCAACATGGTCCTGCTCACCATACTCGAGCGCGCTGCTGCGTGGAACGGCGGGGACGACCGCGGAAGGGGAACGACGCTAGAAAGTGACGTGAGAGGAGGAGGGGGCGTAACCAGTTCGCTGAGCCTGGGAGGAGGGAGTGGATTGAAGATGGGCCCGCATCCGCTGAGGGGACCTAGCGGCCTCGTAAGCCTGCGGGGCCGATGTGAACTCGTATTGCCATAACTCAGAGCGGTACTCAAGGGGAAGGCTGGCCAAGAAACGATCGATGAGGGTAGCCTCGGGGAGGAACGTCACATTACAAATCAGGCGGGCGTCTTGAAAGACCTGGATATGGCAGTCCAAGCCGGCAGCGCCACCAGAGTCGGACCAGCATGTACTGACAACACGCTCGAAGATGTCAGTCACGTTATGTCGGGCTCCGAAGCGATCATCGAGGAACACCTGAAAATCCATGAAGGTCGGGATCCGACCCTCATGAAGGGAGTGGGTGTAGAAATTCTCCTACGCGTCGAAAGGACCGCCACGCAGGCGCGTGGAAAGGTGAGTCACCCACGTGTCGAAATGTCGCAAATTAAAAATTTCAAAAAATAAATAAAGAAATAATAAAGAGATAAATAAAGAAACAAATAAATAAATAAGTAGATGAGGAGGTGAAGAGAAATTAAGTGTCGGATTTTTTAAAAGTTTCGGCAGCATTTCGTTAACCTCATGGGGCCTGTGTGCTGTCAAGAAAACAGGCCAAGTAAAATGAGATAATTTCGGCAGCACTTCGTTACCCCCAAAGACTCAAAATGTGTGCCGAAAGCAAGATGACTAACTCCTAATCAGATGTAAGGGTGCCGCAAAAAAATTCGAATTTTCAGAATAAATAAAAAAGAAAATGAAATAAATTAGAAAATAAGAAAAGAAGGTGGGGAATAAGATCATTCGAATTTTTGGAAAAAGAGGAAATATAAATCAAAAGAAAGATAAAAAGAATAAAAACAGAAAATTTCGAAGTTGGGGGGAAAGGGGAATGAAAAAGTGAAGGAGAAAGGGGAGAAATAGGTGAGAGAGAGAAAAAGAGTGAAGGGGGAGATGGGGGAAGTGATGGGTTTGTAGTTGGGGGAGAGGAGGGTAAGAGAATGGGAGAGAAAGGGATGGGAAAGGTGGAGAGGGGTCAAGATGCAAAGAGAAAAGAGGAGAAAGAAAAAAAAAGAAATGAATAAACTAGAGTAAAATAGTGGGTGGTGGGAGAAAAGGTGGGGTGGGGAGAGGGGTATGAGTGGTGAGAGTGATTAGAAGGAAGTGAGTGAGGCAGAAGAGGAAGAAGTAGAGGGGCTGAGTAAGAGGAGAGAGAAAAGGTAGAGAAAGTGGGTTAGTAGGGAGAGGGAAGAGAGAGGGATGATACCTGGCCCTTGGTGTCTCCAAGGACACAAGGTATACCAAGACCAAGAGGGTCTTGGCCTTCACTGCAGCAAGCCAACTGCAGGAGGGAGGGGGCTGAGATTAGATCCAGGGTGTGTTGTGTGAGCAGACCCTCACCATTGTAGAGCAGCCCCTGATCAGGGGTTTTTCATGGTCCACAGCAGACTGCCACGTGGCAGTGCAGATGCCCATGGGCACAGGCAGCAGCAGCCACGGTGTCTCTCCGCTACGGGGGGGGGATGTAAATAGCTACCATGCCACTTCTTCAATACGAGCGAGCCATAGTATTACCTCAAACTGTGAATGTGGCCAGTGTGTTAAGGCACTGGCTACGCACGCACATGAGTGGCAGCTGCCCAGGTTCAAACCCTGGCAGCAGCAGCATATTGGATCTTGATAATAAATCATCCGGGAGCGGGGCGGGGCGGGGCGGGGTAGCGGGGCGCATGCGTGTGCGTGTGCGGCGGCCTTGGCCTTGGCTGCTATGTGGTGTGGTGGGTGGGAGCAGGGAACGTTCCCACTCTGATACCAGTGTGGCGGACCCACCAGGTGGGGTGCTCCGCCTGGGATAGAGATGGAGATGGAGGATGAACGGGGAGCGAGATGGCACAGCGCAGCTCCCACACTGGACTCCAACACACGTACTCCAAAATGTGCCAATGTAGAATGACCTCAAAAACAGACAACAGCTGGGGTATACCCCAGCGGACTGACTGGACTGGACTGGACTGGCTGGTACCGACAGAGGTACCGGGCTGGACTAGACTACCCCGAATACAACACAGGCCTGTGAGAACAGGCCAAGGGGCTGGTCTCACAGGCCAACCAAAGGTCCGCTACACTTGCGCCAAACAAACGGTATGGCACGTGTCAGACACTATTGCCATACACTCACTGAGCCAGCGCCTCGCCAGCTGTAAGTGGCGGCGCCCCGCCCCTCACATGCTGCCAACACTTCGCTTCCCACTAGCAGCCAGCGCCTCGCTGGTCCATTGCAGCCAGCACCTCGCTGCTCGCAGAAAGCCAGCGCCCCGCAGTCATGAGGTGCCAGCGCCCTGCCTCCCCCAACCAGCCAGCACCGCACCCACAAGCGTTCAGCATAGCTTAGCGCTGCCCACACGCCACCATCGCCTCGCTTCCTGCCCGCCACTCAGTGCTAATGTGTGCCCCGCCACCATAGTATCCTAACCATCTCGTGGTGTTCATGTCCCCATAGCTCGGAAGTCCAGACCATCGCTCATGACACTTCAGTTTCCGGTAGTACTCTATGACCTGGTTGAACTTGTTTTTGCACTGCTCGTGATCGCGATTGTAACCCTTCTCCTTCATGCGCACCTCCACGAACTTCCAGAAGTTTCCCTTCACCCCTGTCCGTCCATATGCCTCTGTATCCTCAATCATCAGCAACTTGGCCTCATTGCGGAACGGGCACAACCATGCAGTCTCGTCCTCCCCCCAATGATCCTTGTTCTTTTCAGAGGGACATGTGTGTCCTTGCTGTCCTCGGGGACGTGCAGCTGGAGAAGTTCCTGCCTCACGGACTACACCCGAAGGGCTCTGGCTAGAGGGACCGCGGCCACCGGCGCTGGTGGATGTGCGGCCAGGCATCGGATCACCGAATTGGCGAGGTGTGCGTGAAGGGGCAGCTACATTGCCACCGACATTGTCTGCCGCTGCAATCTCTGCAGCATTATCAGCGGGGGGAATGCCATCCTCAATGTCACGAATTAGCCAGTTCATCAAGTACTACGATGAAACGTGATGCTGTGATGCCACAGATGGGCTATATGGACTGCCACTGGGACTCGGTATACCCCCAGTCCTGTATGCAGGACAGTCCCGCTGGATCACTGCCAGAGGCCTTGATCATAAACACCTTCAGTACTGGACTGAAATGGGTGCAGAAACGTTACGGCACTGCCCGCCAGAAGCAGCGCACGGTGAGAAGAACCGCCGTGGAGATGGTGGGTGAAGAATGCAGAAGGCCAAACGGCATGCCAACCTCTCCGTCAACATAACCGTTACGATGGAGTATGAGAAACAGGCCGTGAAACTCCCGACAAAGGGAAGGGCACGAAGCTTGCAAAACGGATGGAAAAGGCCGACATCCCATGAGACCCCATACGTTTCCACATCTCTTGCGGACTTTCCTCATTGGGAATGAAGGAACGTCAATCGGTCCTCAAGGAAATAGGTGTTTCCCATGTATGTGGTCTGTTTGTTGGGAGTACAACAAACACCATACAATGCACATAGCCCACAAGAAATCCCGAATACATACCAAAAAGTCTCTGTGCCCAAGTTCGTGGGACCTTCCGTTATCCGTGGACAGACAACTGTCAGACTCAAGTTAGATCGCGTTGAAGAATATGACGGTCGCCCCTTTTCTTCCAATTTTCCTTGAAAAGATAAGGGCCGGTTCGATGCAATATTACCCCCACCTCACGACCTCCTTAATATTGCAGCCTCGTGGACACCGCAATACTGAAAAAAAAAAAAAAAAAAAAAAAATCTGTTCCGCGGTCTGTCATTGGGAGACAGACAAAGATATCGGTTGGGAGACCTCCAAATCTTGCCCGCCATTCAGACTCCCCAACTTTGACGGACCATATGTGTCACCGTATGCCACACATGATAGAAAACCAAACAGGCGCGTGGTAAAAAAACAATGACAACAACGAAAAAAACAAAAACAATGAGGTCAACAGAACAACTGTGCTCGGGGGTGTTGTAGAGGCCAAGGACCAGACCCCCGGTGATTGTTGGCAGCGGCAGCCAGTGTGTGGCAGCGGCAGCCAGTGCCCTACCCATCCCCACGTTCGTAAGGATACATAGATAACATACAGATAACGGAAAAATAACATGCCAGAATGGGGGTTGGTAGGTGAAGTAGACATAATGCTTGAGCCTGGCGCCCGATGTACCCGAGTAACGTAGCTTGCTTGACTGTGCCTCAACTGGGGCTGGGTGGGGCTTTCAAGGCTTCGCGCTTGGTCCAGCCTAGCCCCGGTGCCTAGAACTACTGTCTGGTCCAAGTCACCCTCTGAAATAGCATGGTGATAGTCCTGAGTACTCGATACTGAGGTAGGATAGTAGGATAGGGGTGCTCTAGGAGAATTGCCGATACGATGGGTAGGGAAAGTGGTCTTACAGAGCATAAGGGACTGTCAGGACTACCAATAGCTGTGTCAGTAACCTCGTGCGTCTGGAGTCCGGCTCCTACAACAACCTGGGCTTTTTCATAATAAAAAAAAAAAAAAAAAAAAATCCCGGCCCACCCCCTGTCCCTGCTATCCTCGGGTAGCTCAAACCACCAGTACTTCCGAAACTCACAGCCGTAAACGAGCAGCAACGCCCTGGGCCGAACGGGTCTGATGGCTCTGATCCAAATTCATTCACGTCGAAACATCGCGGGTCTATGTTTTGTCACGGCCAATGTATGGGTGAAGCACTGGTGGTTCAAGGGCTGCCAGCGGTTAGACCTTGGCCTGGGCCATTAGACACTGCCTTTGGTAGCTTAGCTAGGGCCAGAATGACGGGGGCTATCTGCTGCGTACTTACGGGGCCTGTAGAGAAAGTTCATGCCCAGCATCTGGAGTACCCATACGAGAGAGCTGTTTGAATATGCTTCATGCGTCAGCCAGGGCTGAACGTGATATCCTGCATACCTCCGGTGCCTGCGACTGCTGTCTCGTCAGGTCATTCCAACAACAAATGGTTAGAGGGGTGATTGTCCTCGGTGGTGGACACTCTGGTAAGATAGAGGGAGTCCGGGGCGCCAGGGAGAATTCCCCTGAGGGAGGTCGCCTGGACTGAGAAGGAAAACCCAATTGCAAAAGAGAAAGGGGGAAAAAAATCGAAAAAGCATCTCCCCCATAAAGCACATTACTGTGCTTTCTAGGCATCTACCAAAGTGGCATCTCTCCATGCTGTCATACCTCTCAGTCCACGTCCTTTTTCTTTTGGTTGGAGGACCACGACTACAGGCAGGGATAAGACCCCTCCACATCCACATCAATCCACATCAAAACCCTTTATCGTATCTTCCTTTTTCTGAAAAAAAAAAAAAAAGAAACAAGTCCTTTGTCCTCTCAAGTTGTGAAAAACATGTTATACTCTTTTGTTCAAAAAGGGGTTGGGAGCCTCAGGAGAATCCTTTTTCAATCCAGTCCTTTCTTGGCAATTCAAGGGCATTTCCTTGGCCTTCGATGTTAAAGGAAAAAAGAGGAGAGACCGATTTGGCCCCTGACTGCACTTCTCTTTGATGTATCTTTGCCTTGGCCACTGGGCTCTGAAATCAACGTTTGATTCTCTCCCCCCCCCCCACCCCCCTCTCCCCCCAAAAAAAAATTAAAAAAAAAAAGAGGAATGGAAAATAAGGGGTCACAAAATGCAACAACAGGGAACCGAAAAGAAAACAGCTGACATCGTACAAGTGGCATCGTCCTGTTCTTTTTGCCTTTTCTTTTTTTTTTCTTTTTTTTCTTTTTTTTTTTGGGGGGAATTTTGCCTTTTCCCTGTTCAACTAGTTTGGTACCATTTGTCGATTCAAGTGTCATGATGTCATCCTTAAAACACGAGGCGACCGTCCGGTTGCGGCAAATTATTTTGAGTTTCTCGTCGAGTTTCCGCCAACATGCGAAGATTCGAATCTTTTTACTCCAGTGGCAGAGGGGGGCCAAGCTAATCCTCTTCATGTTGTTCCAAATTTAATCCAAGTCCTGAAGGTCGTTCAACTCGTTTGCAAGTTCTCCGCCCTCTGTTTCCGCTTCCTTTTTCTTTTGATCGATGGACGAACTGCGTCGCCCTCGCCCGTGGCCCCTTTGACATTTGTCAAGGGCTGGATAGTTTTCTCCTGGGGACCTCGTTCCACAGCTCTAGAATTTTCCGTATGATTTGGTCACATAGCCCTAACACAAAAACACAGCTCTAGAATTCTCCGTATGATTTGGTCACATTTCCCTCACACAAAAACGCACTGTTTGCCTAGAAGGCTGAAAAGGGCCAGCTTCCCTGTTCTTTGGATCGATGAACTGCCTTTTTTTTTCTTTTTTTTTTTGGGCAAAAGGAGCTCCAATCTATTGGTGGGGAGCATCACCTGCTGGACCAATTGACATTTGTCAAGGGCTAGATAAGTTTTCCTGAGGACGTCATTCCACAGCAATCATGTCGGTCCTTGCATGGCGATGATGGACCCGGATGTGGAATACTTTGGAAACCGACGCCGAATGGCCATGGGAATGGAGAGCCTTGCTGTGCAGGCAATGGATAGCCCCAGCCACAACTTTCACCACCAATCTGTTCACAATAGGAAGAAAGGCGGTGCTGTGGTCCGTTTGGTGGCGCCGCTGTACCCTGGTGATGGAGGGGACTCACATGGGGGAGGGAGGTGAAACGGTGGAGACAATCAAGGATATAATTGAAACCGTGATCAGGGCCCAGTGGAAAAGGGTGGTACTACTCGCCATCTAAATGAATTCTGCATAGATTGACTCGGAGGGGAACGGGGCGGAAAGATAGCAAGAGTCCAATGGGAGGGCTGGCTGCTGGATGACAATCAACGACTGGAAGCCTTACAGAAGGACTATAAGCTATGCTTCAAATATTGAACCGCGATCCCTAACGACACCCCTCTCCCCCCCCACTCTGATTTCCCAGATTTATTCCCCCTCCCCTGTGTCACATTGATGGATCTGAGTTGGTACGGCAGGGAGTAAGAGGGGTCCGTCCAACAGGGCCAAGGTTGGGCTGAGTAGGGTGGTAATGGGAAGCAGGGATGGGCATTCACCTCCGGTTGCCCGCTGGAGGAGGGAACCCGCCTCTTACTCCCGATTACCATCCGATTGGAGCCCGTCTTGACCGATGTAGGGGGGGGGTCTCAGCACACCTCCTTTCATACCTGTTCCCATTATGCCTGCCCAGTTAATCCCCTGGATTCCAGGGTAACCAACGCTGGCAGGTCTCATTTTTACTCCCCTCAGACAATTCCACACTTGTGCTGTGTATGGGATGCTGGACCCATTTTCTAGCAGGTGATGCTCCCCACCAATAGATGGAGCCTCCCTTGGGGTGCTAGCGGTGATTGCTCTTATCAAAACCTCTAGAACCCGCAAGAGATGTTGATAATAATAATAATAATAATAATAATAATAATAATAATAATAATAATAATAATAATAATAATAATAATAATAATAATAATAATAATAATAATAATCCTATCCCTTAAGGAGCATTGGTCGTGGGGGGGAGGTCGATGGTCCGCTGCGCTCCGAAATCGGGCTGAAGTTTTGGTGCGGGCCGGCGGATGAAGGCGATCGAGGGCAAGGGGGCGTGCAGAGCGGTGCGCATACCGAATTGTTCACAGCGCGCCAGCAAACGTGAGTGAGCGCCCACGGGGCCGGGCAGCGGCGGGCGGTAGATGCGGTGGAGTATCTTGAAGCGGCCGCCATCGATAAGCGGTCGGCGCGGACTTTTTTTTTTCTTTGTCTTTTTCGTTTTCTTCCGTCTGTTTCAAGCCACACGTAGATGTGATGGAATATCTTGAAGCGGCCGCCGTCAATAAGCGGTTGGAGCGGATTTTTTTTTCTTTGCCTTATTTGTTTTGTTCCGTCTATTTCAAGCCGAGCGGATATTCATTTTCTTTTTGTTTTTCGTTTGTCGTTTCGTGGTTTTCGCTTTGTTCTTCGTTTGTTGTTTCATGGTTTTCTCGTTGTCTGTTTTGCGGCCACATGTTTTTTTTTTCCTTTCGTCGTCACTGTTTTCACGTCGTCTGTTTCTCGGTTGCGCGTTTGTCGTTTCCCTCTTTTTTTCCTTTTTCTTCCGTGGTTTTTCATCGTTTCCCGCTTTTATTTTCTTTCGTAGCTTTTCGTCGTTTCCTGCTTCTTTTTTCTTTCATGGCTTTTCGTCGTTTCGTGCTTATTTTTCTTCCGCGGCTTTTCGTCGTTTCCCACATTTTTTTCTTTTTCTTTCATGGCTTTTCGAGTGGCCCCGGCGCCGGCCCCACTTTTTTTTTCTTTTTCTTTTGTGGCAAGATGGCAAAAGGTGTCGGGGTCCTGCGCCCACTCACCCACGACCTATCCACCCATGCACACACCCACACCCACCCACCCACACAAATATTAACATTATGAAGTTCACTGCCAATGGTTGTTGTCAAGGTTTGAACCCACGCATAAATTTGATATACCCAACTGCCTGATTTGGTAATCACCCAGGTCGACTCGGTTCCTGTGTGTTTTTGGGGACTGCTTCTTTATGAAGTGTATCCGACGTTTAGCAGCTGGCAGGTCAGGATGTGCCTGTGTGTCCAAACCCTAACGTTGCGCAATGTGGCAGGCGGGTCCATTCCAACAATTTTTAAGCACCAACTTTGGCGATTTTTCGCGCTTAGAAGAATTGAAAAAAATATATGAAAAATTGAGATCCTGTAAATAAACAGTAGATTAGGTTGTAATTTTTCCACAAAAAAAAAAAAGAAAAAAAAAAAGACTGTGAAATAATTGTTGTGCCATCTCGTTGCATTTTTCATTTTGCCATTCCGGCACGTGTTGGTTAACGGGAAAAGTACCCCAACTTCCGCGAGTTTTTGTGCTCAGAAGGAGGACTCCACAACTCTGCAAATTGAAGGGCCTGTAGATTTGGTCGTGATCTTTCCACGAAAAATATTCAAAATGTTAAAAAAAATACTTAAGATCATGAAATAAATGTCGCTTCAAACCGTCTCATTTCCCATTCTTGCCACTTTACCACATGTGGCCCAACGGAAAAACTACCCCAACTTCAGTGATTTTTTGTGCTGAAAGGAAAACGTCAAGAAATCTGAAAATGGAAGGGTATGTAAATTTCATCGTGAAATTTCCAGAAAAAATATTTAAGAAAAA
The DNA here is from genome assembly GCA_003427395.1 of Chara braunii. NCBI lineage: Eukaryota > Viridiplantae > Streptophyta > Charophyceae > Charales > Characeae > Chara > Chara braunii. The sequence goes on from BFEA01000030.1 coordinate 4,997,944, forward strand.
AAAAAATCAACTGCGAAAAAAAAAACACGGCGGCAATTCGATGAATGTACATTTTTGTCGCTTGCCAGCTTTCCCCACTGTGCTACTGGTAGCCCTCAAGAATCTGTGTTACCAGTCCCCTCAAATTTTGGATGGCAGGGGCAGTGGTGGTTTAACTATTCTTAGGGGATGCGGGTTTTGTGTGTGGTGACGCATGATATGGATCCAAGTCCGAAGTGTGGGCGGCAGGGGGCTGACCCGCAACTTCGAAAAAAAACAACTACTGTACAACACACACACATACACACACATGACACTCACACACACACACACACATACACACACACGTGACACTCGCACGCACACACCCACTCACACACACACAGACACACACACAGACACACACACATACACAAACACACACACACACGGGGCCACACACACACATACACATACAGACAAACATGCCCACACACATACACACACACACGGGGCCACAAACACACATCCACACACACACACACATATGATACGCACACGCACACACACACACACTCTACTCTACGACACTTTACGACACTCTTATGTACTCTATGACACTCTACTCTCCTCTACAAAACTATACTCTACGACAGTCTACTTCGCTCTACTTCACGACCCTCTACTCTACGACACTCTACTCTACGACACTTTATTGTACGTACTCTACCCTACTCTACGACACTCGTTTCTACCACACTCTACTCTACTCTGCTCTACCCTATGACACTCTACTCTACGACAGTCTACTCTAGTCTACTACACGACACTCTACTCCACGACATTGTACTCTACAACACTGTACTCTATGACCACTCTACTATACTCTACTCTATGACACTCTACGATACTCTACTCTAATCTAGGAGACTCTACTATACTCCACTCAATTCTACTCTACTCTACTCTACTCTACTCTACTTTACTCTACTCTACTCTACTCTACTCTACTCTACTCTACTCTACTCTACTCTACTCTACTCTACTCTATGACACTCTACTCTACAAAACTCTACCACACTCTACTCTACAAAAGTCTACCACACTCTAATCTACGAAACTATATGACACTCTACTCTACGAAACTCTACCACACTCCAGTCTACAAAATTGTATGACACTTTACTCTACTCTACTCTATGACACTCTACACTACGACATTGTACGACACTCTACGACACTCTACAACACTCTACTGTACTCTACGACACTCTAAAAAAGTACGAAATTCTACAAAACTCCACTCTACTTTACTTTACTCTACGGCACTCCACTCTACTCTAGTCGATTCTACTTTACTCTACGACACTTTACTCTACTATACTCTACTCTACGACACTCTACTCTACTATACTCCACTTTACTTTACTCAACTCTATCCACTCTAAACTACTCTACTGCACTCTACTCTACTCTAAGACACTCTACTCTACAACACTCTATTCTACTCAACTCGACGACACCCTATTCTACTCTACGACACTCTACAACACTCTATGATACTCGACTTTACTGTACTCTACTATACTTTACGACACTTTACTCTACGACACTTTACTCTACGACATTCTACTCTACGACACTCTACTCTACTCTACTTTACAACACTTTACTCTACTCTACTCTACGACACACTACTTTACTCTACTCTATGATATTGTACTTTACACTACTACAATCTACTCTACTATACTCTGCGACACTTTATGACACTCTACTCTACTCTACTCTACGACACTCCGCTCTGTTGTACGTCGTGTTCGACAGTGTACTTTACTCTACTCTACTCTACTCTACTCTACTCTACTCTACTCCACTTTACTCTACTCTACTCTACTCTACTCTGCTCTACTCTACTCTACTCTATTCTACTCTACTCTACTCTACTGTACTCTACTTTACTCGACTCTGCTCTACTCCACTCTACTCTACTCTATGTCACTCTACGACACTCTACTCCACTGTAGGACAGTCTATGACACTCTTCTGTACTCTATGCCACTCTACGACACTCTACAACACTACGAAACTCTACTCTACCACATTCTACGACACTTTGATCTACTCTACTACACTCTACGACACTTTGATCTACTCTCTGACACTCTTCTCAACTATACTCTACTTTATGACACTATACGACACTCTATTACACTCTACTCTACTCTACTCTACTCTACTCTACTCTACTCTACTCTACTCTACTCTACTCTACTCTACGACACTCAACGGCACTCAACGACACTCGACGACACTCTACGACACTCTACGACACTCTACTCTATGACACTCTACTCTACGACATTGTACTCTACTCTAAAACACTATTGTACTCTACCACAGTGTAGGACACTCTACTCTACTTTACGACACTCTATTATACAGTACGACATTGTAGATAACTCTACTCTACTCTATGACATTGTACTCTACTCTACTGTATGACATTCTACTCTACTGTATGACACTTTGTGACACTTTACTTTACTCTACAACACTCTGTTTTACTCTGCTTTACTCTACTGTACTCTACTCCACTCTACTCTACTCAACGACACTCTACTTTACTCTACGACAGTCAATATCACTCTACAATACTCTACTCTACTCTATAACGCTATACTCTACGACAGTCTACAATTCTCTACTGTACGACACTCTACTCTACTTTACTCTTCGACCCTCTACTCTACTCTACTCTACTCTACTCTACTCTAATCTACTCTTCGACACTCTACTCTACGACTACTCTTCACTACTCTACGACACTATTCTGTACTCTATGACACTCTACGACACTCTAAGACACTCTACGACACTCTATAACATTCTACAAAACTCTACTCTATGACACTTTACTCTACTACACTTTAGTCTACGTCATTATACGACACTCTACTCTACTCTGCTCTACTCCACCCTACTTTACTCTACCCACGCTGCTCTACTCTACTGTACTCTACTCTACTATACTTTACTCTACTCTAAGACATTCTACAACACTCTACTCTACTCTAAGACACTTTACAACACTCTACTCTACGACACTCAACGACACTCTCCTCTACTGTACGACACTCTACTATATTGTACCACACTCTACTATACTCTACAACACTTTATTATACTCTATTATACTCTACAACACTTTAGGACACTCTACTCTACTCTACAACACTCTATTCTACTCTACGACACCTTATGACACTCTACTCTACTCTACAACACTATGTTCTACTCTACGTCACTCTACTGCGTCTACTCTACTCTACGACATTATACACTACTCTACTCTACGACACTCTAGGACACTCTACTCCAGACTCTACTCTACTTTACGACACTCTACTCTACGATACTCTACGACTACTCTACACTACTCAATGACACTCTACGACACTGTTCTGTACTCTATGACACTCTACGACACTCTACTCTACGACACTCTACTCTACGACACTCTACTCTACTATACTCTACTATACTCTACGACACTATACGACACTATACGACACTCTACTCCACTCTGCTCTACTCCACTCTACTTTACTCTACTCTACCCACTCTACTGTACTCTAGTGTACTCTACTCTACTACACTCTACTCTACTCTAAGACACTCTACAACATTGTACTCTACAACACTCTACGACACTCTACGACATTGTACGACATTGTACGACACTCTACTCTACTCTACTCTACTCTACTCTACTCTATTCTACTCTACAACACTCTATTATACTCTACGACACTTTTGAACACTCTACTCTACTCTACAACACTCCATTCTACTCAACGTCACTCTACTCTACTCTACGACATTATACGTTACTCTACTCTACGACATTATACGTTACTCTACTCTACGACATTCTACTCTACCTTACGACACTCTCGGACACTCTAGTCTACTCTACAACATTGTACTCTACTCCACTCTACGACATTCTACTCTACCTTACGACACTCTCGGACACTCTACTCTACTCTACAACATTGTACTCTACTCCACTCTATAACACTCTACTCTACTCAATGACACTCTACTTTACTCTACTTTACTCCACGATACTCTATAACACTCTACTCCACTCTTCTCAACGACACTCTACTCGACTCAACGACATCCTTCTCTACTCTATGACACTCTACAATAGTCTACTCTACTCTACGACACTCTACTGTACTTTATTTTACTCTGTCACACTTTACTCTACTCTACTCTACTCTACGACACTCTATTGTACTTTACTTTACTCTGTGACACTTTACTCTGCTCTACTCTATGACACTTTACTCTACTCTACTCTAATCTACTCAACGATACTCTACTCTACAATACTCTACGACTATTGTACTCTACTCGACTCTACTCTACGACACTCTTTGACACTCTACTCTACGACATTCCACGACACTTTACTCTACGACATTCTTCTAAACTCTATGACACTCTACGACACTCTACAAAACTGTGCTCTACGCTACTTTACTATATGACCCTCTGCTATACTCTACTCTTCTATACTCTACTATACTCTACCCTACTCTACTCTACTCTACTCTACTCTACTCTACTTTACTCTACTCTACTCTACTCTACTCTACTCTACTCTACTCTACTGTATTCTACTCTACTCTACTCAACCACACTGTACTCTACTCTATTCCATTCTACTTCACTCTACTTTACTCACTCTACTCTACTCTACTACACTCTACTCGGCGATAAGAAACTGTAGAACACTCTACTCTACGACACTCTACTGTACTGTACTGGATGACACTCTACTCTACTCTACTCTACCTTAGTCTACTCTACTTCACTTCACTTCGCTCTACTTGACTCTACTCTACCCACTTTACTTTACTTTACTCTACTAAACTCTACTCTACTCTACTAAACTCTACTCTACTCTAAGAGATTCTACAACACACTACTCTACTCTACGCGACCATGGCGACACTCTACACTACTATACTCTGCCGCATTCTACGACCCTCTACTTTACTCTATTGTACAAAAGTCTGCTCTACTGTACTCTACTCTACGACTCCCTACTCTATTCTACTATAGTCTGTGACACTCTATAACACCCTACTCCACTCTACGACACTCTACTCTAATGTACTCTACGACATTGTACTCTACTCAATGACACTATATTCTACTCTAGGACACTCTACTCTACTCTACGACACTGTACTCTACTCTACTCTACTCTACCCTACGATATTCTACTCTACTTTACGACACTCTATAACACTTTACTCTACTCTATGGCACTTTACTCTACGACACTCTATAACACTTTACTCCACTCTGCTATACTCTACTCTACTATACTCTACTCTACTCTATGACACTCTACTATATTCTACGATATTGTACTCTACTCTATGACACTCTACTCTATTACACTCTACTTTACTTTACTCTACTATACTTTCTTTCCGTCTCATTAATGAAACTACGATATTTTACTCTACTCTAGGACACTCTACTATCATCTTCTCGATGACACTCTACTCTACTCTATAACACTCTGCGACACTTTATAAAACTCTACTCTACTCTACTCTACCTTACTCTACTTTACTCTACTTCACGTTACTCTACTCTACTCTATTCTACTACACTCTATGACACTCAATTCTACTTCACTCTACTCTACTCTACTCTACTCTAGTCTCCTGCACTCTATGATTCTGTATTCTACTCCACTCTACTCTACTCTACTCTACTCTACTCTACTCTACTCTACTCTACTCTACTCTACTCTACTCTCTGACACTCTACTCTATTCTACGACACTCTATGACACCCTGCGACACTCTATAAAACTTTACTCTACTTTACTCTACTCTACTCTACTCTACTCTACTCTACTCTACTCTACTCTACTCTACTTTACTTTATTCTACTCTACTCTACTCTACTCCACTTTACTCTACTCTACTCTACTCTACTCTACTCTACTTTACTCTACTTTACTCTACTTTACTCTACTCTACTTTACTCTACTCTACAACACTGTACTCTACTCTACTCTACTGTACTTTACTCTACTCTACTCGACTACTCTACTTTACTCTACTCTACTCTACTCTACTGTACTCTACTGTACTATACTCCACTCTACTCTACTCTACTCTACTCTAGCTTACTCTACTCTACTCTACTTTACTCTACTTTACTCTACTCTACTCTACATCACTGTACTCTACTCCACTCTACTCTACTGTACTTTACTCTACTCTACTCTATAACACTCTATGTTACTCAATTTTACTTTACTCTACTCTACTGTACTCTACTCTACGATACTCTACTCTCCGACCCTGTACTCTACTCTACGACACTCTACTCCATGACAGTCTACTCTACGACACTCTACTCTACAATACTCTATTTTATTCTACGACGCTCTACTCTACAATACTCTACTCTATTCTACGACACTCTACTCTATGACACTATACTCTACAACACTTTACTGTATTCTACAACACTCTACTCTACTCTACGACACTCTACTCTATGATACTCTACTCTACGACACTCTACTCTACACTATTCTACGACACTCTACGACACTCTGCGACACTCTATGCTACTCTATGTCACTCTACGATATTGTACTTTACTATATGACACTCTTCTAGACTCTTCTTTACTCCACTCTACCCCTCTTTATTCCACCATACAATACGACACTCTACTTTACTCTACTCTACTGTACTCTACGACACTTAATTCTACCCTACTCTACGACACGCTACTCTATGACACTCTACTCTACGACATTTTACTCTATCGTACAACTATCTAATCTATGATACTCTACTCTACAATACTCTTCGATACTTTATGACATTCTACTGTACTCTACTCTACGACATTCTATTGTACTCTATGACACTCTACTCTACCCTATGACACTGTACCCTACTCTACTCTACTCTACTCTACGACATTCTACAACACTCTACTCTACAAGACTTTACTTTACTCTACAACACTCTACTTTAGAATATTGTACTCTACTCTACTCTACTCTACGACACTTTACTCAATCTATAACACTCTATAACACTCTACTCTCCAACACTTTACTCTACTCTACGACACTGTATTGTACTGTACTCTACTCTATGACACTCTACAGTACTCTACGACACTCTACTTTACGACACCCTATGATACTCTACTCTACTCTACTGTACTTTGTGACACTTTACTCTATTTTGCGACACTCTACTCTACTATATGACACTGTACTCTTCTCTACCCTACGACACTGTACTCTACATTAATCTACTCTACTTTACTCTACTCTACTCTTTCCAACTTTAATGTACGACAATCTACTCTACTCTACTTCACTCTACTCTATTGTAAAACAATCTACTCTAAGATACTCTACTCTACTCTACGACACTTTACTCTCCTCTACGACACTATATTGTAATCTATTCGACGACACTCGACACTCTACTCCATACTCTACTTTACTTTACTTTACTTTACTCTACTCAATTTTACTCTACTATACTCCATTGTACTCTACTGTACGATACTCTACTCTACGACACTCTCCTCTCCTCTACGACACTCTAATGTACTCTACTGTACTCTACTCTACGACACTGTATGACATTCAATGACACTCTAGTCTGCTCTATGACACTCTACTCTACTCTACGCTACTCTACGCTACTCTACTCTACTCTAAAAACTCTACTCTACTCTACTCTACTCTACTCTACTCTACTCTACTTTATGACACTCTCTACAATATTACTTTATAACACTCTTCTATACGACACTCTACTCTACTGTAGTCTACTGTACTCCACTGTACTCTACTCTACTAAGTCTACTTTACTCTACTCTACGACACTTTACTTTATGACTACTTTATGACACTACTGTATTCTACGACACTCTACGACACTCTATGGTACTTTCTTTACCGTTTCGAAAGTTTTGATTTCGGGCATAGCCCGCACCGCCCACACCGTAGACGCTAAGCTATCCGCCAATTAAACTCAGACTTCGTAGTCAGTTTTAGGCTATTCTTTATTACCCTGTGATTCATTTTCTTTTTTTTTAATTTTGTCCCAGTTTATGAGAGTGGTCCGTGTCAGGTTGCCGACAACATTTCTTATTTCTGCGGGTATGGCTTGCACCGCCCGCACCGCGCGGGTGCTTAGCTAGTAATAATAATTGCCCTGTAATTTTGTCACATTGCCCTTTTTTCTAATAAAGAAGAAATGGGCCCAACGCCCAAGGCTGATATTACTAATAAGAAGATTGAGGCCGGGGTCCTCACAGTCTACCCAAAGTGACCAAACCGAATGTGCTGAGAACCGGGCTTAGCGTCCCTCATATGATGATGATGATGATGATGATGATGATGATGATGATGAACTTCTGCTGATTTTATGTAAGCCGTGATATAATGATACTAATGATAATGACGATGATGATGATGATGATGATGATGATTGGTATGTAGAAAAATATAGAAGACTATGCTATATCAACAATTTTGACCTCCTAATCCAAGAACGACTCCTAGGCCTCCTTGAAATAGGACATTACACCTTAGAGACAATGTCATCCTAACCAACATCAACCATAGCTGACATGTTATCGCCACCTAGATTATCTCTGGACCAATAGGTTGTCTAGGCAGCCCCCTCGGTTCGCTACTGGATTGCCTTCAAGTTCCTCTGTCAGCAAATCCCTAGATCTCTCTACAATGCCTCACACTCCTGCCATTGCAGGTTACAGAGCAATACTTCAGTTCCGGCCAACATCATTCTAGCATCGACAAACCATGGGTACATAACAAAGCAACTTTGCAGATATCTGTCCAGATTCGACCATCTTTAACATCCTATATCCCGAATGAGGAAGAAGACCAGATGCCGCCAAGCATTACAAAACACCAGAAAGCTTGATATAACATAACATAACATGATTAACGACTATGGAATTTTGAAGCACCTGTTCTGTGAAGATTAATCTCCCCCTTCTCCTCCTTCCCACCCTATCCCAACGCTGCCTCCACCAAAACGGATAACCTAAATTGCAAGCATCCTATCTCAGCCCCAACTTGGGACAGTCTTACATTCCCCCCCTTTATCCCACGAAGGCATACAGTTCCCTCCCAAAGTATGCCTCTGCCCACCTTTTACCCTAATTTGCCCCCGCTGGGATGTGTACCCCCACCCCAACCCCAGAATAGAGCAACCCACTAAATTTGCTCACACCCCCTCCAGGGCTTCACCTTCCACCTTGCATCGCCCCTGCAGAGTGGAGCTCTCCCCTGTTCACTCCACCTTCCATCCATCAAGAAAAAAAAATGTTGATGCTCAGAGAGGAGAATATAGATATCAGGAACAAACATTCGAACCAAAGAAATTTACGCTGGAGAAATTTTGAATACCAGATTTCTACAAAAATAAATAAATAAGAGTCAGCTTACGGAAGCAAATGCAGCGAAAGTAAAAACATGAAAAATAAAAATGTAGATTGAAGATTCAAAAATTCAAAACATGGGAATTTCGGTGTTAAAAAATACCAAGCATCTTAGTTCTAGGAGTTGAGAGTTACAATAATTTTAAAATATTCGGGAATATTATTTAGAAACTAAAAAAAAATAAGTTGGATATTCAATTAGGATATTATTTTAGTTGAAAGAGTAGATTATGTTCCAAAGCGTTGTTGAGGTTTTTGCGTTGCCATCTTGGTAAATAAAATAAGATTGCCCAATAATATAGTGCGAGTTTGCTGACGTTTAGAAAGTTGAGCCTGAAAATAAGGCCTCAACCATACATATCGCTCTTCGTTTTTAGTGTACGGCAAGCGGGACTCAAACCCACAAGGCGCAAAGTGCCGCTACATCCTAAGTGTGGTTTTGCCATAGTCGTTTATACCGTAAGTGGTAATTTGGCTTTTTGGCTTGAAAGTCTTTCTGTATTTTTTACTTCTTATTATTCTTTTCGTTTACTTTTTCTCACGTTTCTTGCTCTAACCAATGCTTTTAAGCGAGACTTCGAAAAATATCATAATGCTCATACTCTGATGACAAACCCTTTAATACTTTTGACTTTTGAAAGTCTTTTGTAGGATATTTGGCCAAAGATATGATGATTGGTTTAGGTACTCATTTTTTGGCACATTCTATTTTCATACTATCAAAAAACGAAATTATGTTTTCGTCTGAATTTAAGTATGATGATATGTTGAATGATTGGATGTTGATTAATTAGTTTAAAAAGGATGAAGAAGATGATAAACTTAAAACTATAAATACAACGAAAAATAAAATTTTTCCCTCCTCCCCCTCATCTCCCTTCTCCTCCTCTTGTTCCAGTCCTCCCTCCACCCCTCTCTCTTCTCACTCTTTATTCTCTTACTGTCTCTCCGTCTCTTTCATCTTAACAATCCCACGTCTCCCCCCCCACCTTTCTCTCCCGCAATACACCGCCATGTCCCACGCACTCACCCTCGCCACTTCATCCATTAAGATAACATCCGCCAATTTTGGTGAAAATGAATCCAACGGATTACAATAACTATAAATTAGCGCAGCATTAAAGAGAGTATATAAGAGATGATAAGATAGGCGGAAGAGCAAAAGGACACTAGAATGAAATAGAGATAAAGTAGAAAGAAGGGTGTCGACTATGGAGTGAATGATGTGGAAATGAATTGTGTAGCATACGGAACATGTTCGGAGTTTTTCCAAACGTCCAAACATGTTCGGGTGTTCGGCCGAACGCCACCCGAACATGTTCGGCCGAACGCCACCCGAACATGTTCGGCCGAACATATTAAAAAAAAAAAAAAAAAAAAAAAAAATTGTTTTTTGATTTTTAACTCGAGTTTGGTTACGAATTTGAGCATACCTCCAAGGCAAACGTTATTTGTATTATTATTTTATTATAACATATTATTTTTTCAGATTTTTTGGAGATTTATTTTTGTTTTTTTTAAAATATTTTTATGTTATTGTTCGGAGAGTTTCGGCGCTCGTTCGCGTTTGGTCCCGAACGTTCAGGTTCGGTCACCGAACCCGAACACGATGCTACACAGGAAATGAAGAAAGAATATTCGGTACGACCCACTCCCCTTTTTACCTACTCACCCTAACGAAGGAGACAATGCAGATGATGAGCGACGATAAAGATGATAATGATGATGGTTGTTGATAATGAAGATGATGATGTAGCTTGTTGACGAGAATATTGATGATACTCCACTGTAAATGCAGCTTGGATGGAGTAAACAGGGCAACAAACAGCTGCATGACTAAACTCGAATTGAAGCCTCCCATGATGAAGGTCGATGTTTATTGGACTTCATTCTCGAGTACCTCCTACTCACTATCCCCCAACAATCCTCCTCACACCCCGCGGGACACACTCTACTCTTCTCCTTCTCACGACGAGATGACCTCCTCCACCACAAAATTTGCAAGATGAAGTGTAGAAGTGATTACCCCTGAAGCAATGCTCGATTGAAGCAGAACTCCCGCTCATATGGCACACTAGCATATAGCATCACTCATATGAGGCGTGAAGCAGAGAGATAGCACAATTGTGCTTTCAAAAGTCAAGGAACCGCGAATGAAGAAGCCCTACCCACTGATCGCCGTCACCCATCCCTCGACCATTAAATCTTGAAGAAGTTATGTCGCCCGCTCGCTTACCGCCATTCGCATGCACTGACACTTACACGCACGAGGAAAGACACACTGACACTTGTCTTTCGGAACGTGTACTCATGATCGCACACACACACACGCACAACAACATGTAATCAGGCACAAAATTGTGCGAACTGACATGCACTCACACGCACCTTGTCGGAGGGCGTGGTGTCCCGACCCTCCGCTGTGTACCGAGTGCCTGCGCACGTACTCCCACTATGTACCAGGCGTCCGCTCACTTACCTTCGCTGCGAACCAGATACCGGTCCACAGGGTCTTGCGGGATGCCAGGCTTCGTCATTGGAACTACTTGTTGAACCACGCAGGCTCGGCGTCCTGCCATACAGTAGACTGACCCATGACTGAAGTGACCGTCGGGTCCGCCAAGGGGCGTGACAGTAAAAAGTTCAGCGTGGGTTACTCAACCGCACGTCGGGCCCCGATGGTCGTGTTCTGAGCTAGGTGCAAAGGGAAAGGAAAATAAAGTAAAAGGAAAAGGGGAAGAGAGGAAAATAGAAAAAAACGAGAACAGTCGCATGTCGGATCTACGCCTCGAATCAGTTCGTCGTTTCCACCTGGAGCGAACTAATGGTCCCCTAGTTGTAGTGTCCCTATGACTCTTTCCTTCTCTTTTGTTTCAATTTTACTTTTATTGCTGTCATTATTACTACGACTATTATTATTGTTGCTATTATTAAGTCGTTCTGAGAGTTTCCTCTTTTTTTGCCGCTTTGAGAGGGGGGCTAACGGTTCGATTGCGGACTGTGGCTGCAGGCGGGCAGCTTAGGCTGGTTCACCCTTCCATGCCTTGCTCACCGTAGGCAACCGCTAAGGGTCGTGCCATGGGTCTTCAAAATGGGAGCACCCGTGGACGCATTGGTAGGGAGCTTATCACCCCCTATGGAAGGTCATAATCCCTCTCCTTACCATCGGACACGGGTACCCATGAGAGGTAGTTTGATGGCCTCTTTTTGAAGAGGAGGGGCGCGACCGCCCGTATCTCGTTATGGGACTACGATGAATCTGCTGTCATTTCATACAGGAGATGAAGGGACCAGTGACTGATAGCGAAGTGAACCTCTTGTGTTACGACCATTGAGGTTCGACCTCTCATTTTTTTTTATATTTAATTTATCTTATTTGATTATTTTATGAATTTGCAGATAGCTGAAATACCGGACTCTGAAAGTTACCTGAAAACCCTTGTTCAAAGCACGGGGATCGCAGTCTCTGGTGAACCTATACAGAGTGGTGGAGGCAAGCATTTGGCTAGTTGGGCATGAGCAATCTCACTATGCCAAGTATTGGCGAACGAGAGAGAGAGGGCTAGTCGGCGTAGTGAGTGTGCGGGCATGCTCATGCTCTGAGTGTCCAGCCGTGGCTATCTCGGAACTTTGCGGCCTGGTACCGTGTACGGTCCAATCGAGAGAGGAGCTCCACCATGGTGCGCAACATCGGGCTGTATGGCTATAGGCCTAGGTACCTCCAGTTCCTTTGGAGGTGGGAGCGAATGTCTGGAGAAGGGCCTACAACGACTGCCATATTGGACTATAGCCACTGTAACCAAGAGGCGAGACTGAAGGTAAACGTAGAGGGGGGAGAAGAGGAAGAAATGAGAGTGGACCAGGAACTGCAGGTGGCCATCACGGAGGCCAAGGGCCGGGCTGAGAGGAGGTGCAGGAGAGACGGGGTCACAAATGAAGTGAAAGTGACCGTTTCTTGCCTGGAAGCGAAGACTTCGACGGATGTAGTAGAGAAAGAGCAGAAGCATTTGGACCGCGACACGGAGGCCGAGAGCGAGTGAGCGATTTGGGCTCAGTCCTAGTATGGGCTGGACCAGAGGCGGAAGGACCACCCATCGGCCGAGCCTGTTGAGAGCGGCCCGGAGGCCAACTCGTGACGTCGGAAAGAGCAGAGCCGCTAGGCTGCGAGATGGGAGGTCAACTCGCGTGAGAGAGAGAGCCAGGGAACGGAGGCGGCTACGAGAGAGAGACGGGCGCTTGCCTCCATGGGTGTGTACAAAGGAGGGGGTCGACTTAATCCAGACCGGGTCATAGTCAAAGCGCTCTCTTGCCTGAGGGAGTTAGGCGGCATCGTCACAACTTTCTCGAGTGAGCAGATGGGAGAAGGCGATGGTTTGTGTGTTAAGGGCGGCCCATGAACGGTCACAATGGGTTGTCTACTGCTCGTGCATGACGGGACGGAACTACAGATCGAAGTCAGACATGTAAGAGAGGACGGGGCTTCTTCTCCTTGTTGACGTCATGAGCCAAAAGGGAAGAGAGGGAGGAGGTCAGACTTATGAGTGTGCTTTGCTTCGGGATTCTTGGTTGATGTCATCAATCTCAGTCAGTGCCATCAACTCTCTAGAAGCACTTAGTCTCGGAGCGTTCGTCCCTAGAAAGAGAGGACAGTAAGACAGGAGTACGAGGCAGGGAGGTAGGGATGAGACTTGGTCTAAGCAGGTGGCGACTATCGGGGGGGAGACTGGGTTACGTGGCACAACGAGAGTCGCTTACCGCGCGCCAATACCAATCTCCCATCTTGTCCTGGCCATGATCTGGACGCGGGGCTTTATTACAGTCACCTGGGAGGAACTTGGCGCACCGACTATGCAGACTACTTATGATCAGTGGGTGAGAAGGGAAGGCGGTGAAATGGAGTGAGTGAACGAGTGTAGAGCGTACTACTTGCTGAATTGGTTGACAACTTGACGTCATCTTGTACCAGCCACTGCGTTGTGAGTGGGGCTGCTAAGGCCACGAAGCGGCTGCAGACTGACAAGGTAATGCAGGCCCACTTGTATAGGAGGCATTCACAAGCAGCGGAAGCGGAAAAATACGTGCGGAAAATTGTCATAGCTTCCTCTTACTGACATCGTCTAAGCCTTGTCCGTGTTAGGGCATTTTGCCTTGTTTGGTTGGTCTCCGCTTTGGCAGCAGGGAGGCTAGTGTTTGAGTGGCGTCTACTTTTACTCGCAAGATAAGCCTGTAATGATGGTGGGGCTTGGATAACAGAGTTATGAGGTAGTTGTGTTTGAAGGGAGAGAGAGACAGGGCGATCGACGGAGTGGATATTCAGTGGTGGGATAAAGGCGAGATTGACACTTTTCTTGAGAAAAAACCTTAAGTCCTCGTCGCGATCGGTCTTGGCTATAGTCACCTCCTTCCCTTTCTTTTCCTTTCTTTTTCCTTCTTTTTTCTTCTCGTTTTCCTTTCTGAGGGTTGATCTTCTTTCTCCTTCCTAGTCGTTGAGGGCTCGGTCCCTGCCCAAATGTGATGGAGACGAGTGACCAAAGTGTGGCACTAATGTCGTGACACCGATTCCAACCCACGACTAATAGAGTGAATACTAAGCTCTGAGCTCAGACCACTAAATAAGTACTTGCTCACACATGCATTGATCGAGAGGAGACACTGCACAAAGTTGAGTGTCCTCAGCCGACGAAGTCTAAACAACGAATGAACATTTGACAGAAGATTTCAAATGACTATTCTAAGTGGCATATGAATGAGTCAACCAGATAAGAGCCCACTCTCTCTCTCTAAATTCAATAATTCTTGTGTATGCTCACCTTTTATTCTGTCATGATGCAACGACTATCTGACTGTAATTGGTCTGCATCTTGTGTTATTCAGTTTATTGATTACTATACTCCATCCACTGGCATCTGTGGGTTCACTTGATGGAAAGTCAATGAATTTCCACTTTGATTAGGTTTGGCGAGCTTGACAATAAGTGTCAGACTCTTTATTCGTATCAATCAGCCTGCTAATCAAAGAGCGAGTGAGAAGCGGGTCTCATGGAAAAAGACGAATATTCGAAGACTTTCCACCTGCCTTCCTATCCATTGGTATCCTTTAATGGGTGGGAGGAAGTCTATCCTGAAGAGAATCGTATATTTTTTTGTCAAGTTTTTGCTCGATGGAGATTAGTTTGGTTGTGGTAATAATGATTGTCATTGATAGGACCACAATTTAGTCTATGAACTTCGGTCATCGTTTTGCTCTCGTAATCTCTCGAGAGTTGGGCATGCAAAACCTCAATACAAGATGACGGGTTTAGCGTAAGCACCTGATAAGTCGAGTTGTTGTGTCCAGTGCTCGAGTGTGAACCACGCTATGCTTTGATGGGTGTCATGTTAGTACTTTATATAAGTAAAGACTTTTTCGGGTCACCCCTGGAGAAAACATGAACGTGGGTTAACCCCTGAGCGATGAATGAGTAGTTCCACAATACTGTTGTAGCTGAAGTCATATCACAGGACACTACAATTCTGGTTTCGATCAATAAAACTGAGAAAATGTTATTGTGAGGGGTATGTTGTGCACTGTTCAAGAGAACTGAAAAAGACAAGAGGGAACTTTTAAACGTCGTGCCTCCCTGGAAACCTGAGTCAATTAAAGATTTGTGTGACTAAACACCCTTTGTCCCTTACAGGAGGACGAATTCTCAGCGGTGCGGTTGGCGTAGTTGGTTGAGAAGTGACTTCCTTAGATTACCGATTAAAATACAAGGTTGCCCTTCACAACAACATTGGACTGCGTTGTATATGAGCAATGAAGTAACTCATCTGCATTCGGCGTGGCATGCAATCAAGGACCGTGTTCTAATGGGACCCTGTGAACGCTCATTAAAGGAATTAACGAAAACTCAAATCCCACTCGGATTCTGATTGTCTGCGGGTGCGGTCAGGCCCATGCTAGGTATCTTCAGGATTAGCAAGGTCAAGACGTTGTGTCTGGGACATATTCTATACTAAGCGTGAGGTCAGAGTTGTGTGAAAAGTCGTCATAATGAACGGGTGTGGAGCCTCTGTGTTCAAATGCACCTTGAATCATGCTTATGAGACACCGAGATCTGACTCGTCGCTTGGGCTCCAAATCACCGCCCCAATGTGGTTTACCTTCGGATGTCTAACTGTACGGTTGTATGTCCCAGACATTTAGAGGTTTAACACCCTGGGTGCAGGCAACATTTAGAGCACTCTTGCATGGGGTTTCGTGTTGAACGCAGAAAACTATGCCGCTGTCGTGAGACTTTAGAACTGACCCTGTACCTAAGGTCTCTTAAAGAAATATTTTTTGGATGGGGCTCTGAGGTTTAGGAGATGTGATTTCAAAGAAGAGGGGGGTTGAGGTTATTTGAGAGAAGACCAAGGGAAAGCCTGGGAAAGGGCAAGTATCCAGTTTCCTTTCTCTTGAAAAGTCACTGACACACTGACCAGCAAACACTGTTTGGAAGCGCATATTTCTCTCTCACTGTCAACATCCAGTGACTTGCACTCTGAGATAATTCAGGCACCATCAATGGTAATCAGTCAGGATCAGTTCATTACTCAGTCAAGGTTACCTGACTTTCGAGTGCGACAAAGGGGTCATCAAGGAAGACATCGAGTTTAATGCCTGTACACTCCCCTACTTCAGAGTGCAACTTGATTCTTTCCTGACGGCAAGTCAGTATTGTGCCTTCCCGGCCAGATTGACTCAAGTCAGTTGTTACCATTGGTGATCTGATTTCCCCTGAGCGTTGGTTGACAACGATGCACAACCAACGTTGAAGGGTTTAATTGTTGCTAAACATTCTAATTAGTATCAACTATCCTGAGGCTGAGAGTAGTTTCCCTCGTCAAAAACGTGACTTCACAAAAGTTGTTCACAGTTTACCCTGCCTGCAACTTAAATCTTTAGGCGTGGGGAATCACGAGGGATGAAGAGGTCCTAGTGGCGAAGTACCAATCACACTGAGACAAGAAGGAAGGATGGGAAGAAGAGGCATGCCGAGACATGGACTCATATAAACAGACTTAGAAAGAACTTGTGGTCGGGATGACCGAAGGGAAAAAATACATTGAATATGTGTTCTACTTTTATGACCACGATGGTAAGTTATACAACACTGACTCGTTGCTAGAGACAGTGGCGCAGGCCAGGGCAAAGCTTAGGTGAGCGCAAGGGTGCCTGAATTCTCTTTCCTAAAACTCCACCAGCTTCCCGGTTAGCAAATGCCACTTCATGATTTATAGCTTTCTCAGCGTTCCGATGTCAAGAGATCGGTGTTCGGTGGCTCAATATTTCAGCATCTAATCAGTATTCAATCAGCATCTAATCAACATTCAGTTACATTTAATCAACACTCAGTTATTCGAGCAATTTGAAACCCTCAGTCAGAACCAATCAATCCTCAGTTATTCGAGTTACCCGAAAGTTCCGGTCAGGATCAATCAGGACTCAGTCATTCTCATTTGCGCCAGAGATCAACATCAATCAGCCAGTGCTTTCACCAAAAGACATTGATCAGTCTTAACACCCACTTCAGCATATGAGTACAGTCCAGTCCTTCTCAATTTGGGAGACTGTCCTAACCAGTCTCAATCGAATCGCTTCCAAAGATGCCTTCCATCATCGGTATATCAGTGCAATTGGCTTCAAGCAAGGTGAACTATCTATCTCTGTAGTTCATACTGAGTTCGCAGAGGGTGCCATTCAAGATTTGAGACCCTATCTGAAGAAAGGCAGGGAGACTCATGAGCATTTTGATTCAGTCTGGGTTTCGGCAGCCAGGTACCTTGAGGAGAGAAAGACAGAGCTTGATGAGAGTGATACCAAACTGATCCGTAGCTTTGGACCCAAACTTTATACTAATTATCCCAAGCCTCCGGTACCTTTCACTTTTACAAATGGTTCTTGTTGGGGTGACGTAGTTGATTTGACCAAGAGGTACATCTCTCCGGTGGAGATTGATTACGAGGCCGTGACTGAGCCATTAGAGTTCAGACATCTCAGACGAGAGATCTTCTCTTAACCATATCTTCCTACTCTATGGGAGGAGTTTTGTGCTATGGTTGACTTCCGCATCATGGGACTTGGATGAAAGTACTCAGAGCTTGCAGATTTCAGGTGGCTCTATATCTAAAGGCCACAACCTCAGGAAGTACACAAGAGTGGTTCAAGACACAGGAAACGCACAATCAAATGAGAGATCAACGATGAGACTTTAGAGGGATGAGTGATGATTCCTAACGGGTGCCAGCCATGCCTATCTATCTATACTTTGCGAGGCTATTATGAGTTCTCATTCTTCCCTCATTTATCCTTGTCATTGCTCGAGTCAGTTGGTCTTGCTTCATTTGCTTTGACCCTGCTTGATGATTGTGTTCTCAAATGATCCTGTCACAGTTCTCAAAATTAGTAAATTGGAAAATTTGATACATGCACGACACACTTTAATTTCATGATTATTGTCTGCATGATCTTTGTTGTTCCGAATCAAAATAAGAGATTCCTAAGACCGAGGACCGGCGAAGACCGCAATTGAAGGGTCTCGTTCGAAGCCGGACGCACACAACAGAAAGGGATTTGCTGTATTTAATTTATTTATTTATTTGCAAAAGTCATCAAAATCCTGCGTGACAGCCTGTTGGCTTTCTGGTCGCCCGAAGTGGTCCGACTAGAAAAAGTGCGACAACGTGCATGCCAAAAGACTCGCGTATCATACCCGTTTATGCACACGTGTGTCAGCTGCTTAGCCAGCAGCGCTGCGCTCGTGGATGTCATTTCGCCCCCAATGCTCTGGTGAGGGACCAACAGAGTTTGAATGATGGCAAGGTCGAGGAGGGAACATCGTCACTCCGCCCGTCACTAAGACACCTTTGTCACATTGCCCTAATAAAACAAACACAAGTGGTTCTCCTAGAAGACTGAAACGGACCCGCTTTCCAGCAGGTGTTGCTCCCCACCAACTGACTAGAGCCTTCACTAGGGGAAGTGTGTGTTTTGGGGGGATGTTCATATGATCTCAAAACATAGGTTCCGCCGCTGTTGTTTTGGGAAACAAAGGTTGGGGTTTTTTTCCCTGAAGTGTTTTCCTCAGGTGGTAAGCGCCCTGACGTCTTTTCCTTGAAGCATCTTCTTCGGGCGACCCCCCAAGTAAGACCACCTAGCAACAATCGAAACTGGGTGGGGTAACCAACACTCACTGAAACTTGCTGATCGAATTGCTTCCGGTTCAAACCATGTGTACTGTGTGACTACTTGCTGCCTTACATGTACAATTGCCTGTATAATCTACTTGTATCACTGCATGTATGTCTCACACTGTGTAATCTGAGGTTGTTCTTGCCACTCCGAAACCGTGTTGCATGTCAATAGATGCCTTGATGCTTTCCTGCTCAGTAGTTGTCCCTCAGGTTGCCTTGCTGCCTTTGTTACCCTCCTTCCATGGCGGAGAAGCATTTAACAAAGCCCTAAAGTTTCAGGGTATTTCAGGGTCATTATAACAAACGTCCCGCACAGACTTGTCACCAGTCCACAGAGTGGACACCAAATAAACCAAAAAAAAAAAAAGTACAAAAATGGATCAAAGGGACTTACCCCCCCCAAAAAAAGAACAAAAACAAAATCCCCAATGCACTTTTCAGGGCTAAGAGGGGTGACCTGGGGCTTAAAATTGGGGGTACTTGTTAACCACTTGCAATGCTGCCTTGCTGCCTTGCCGCCTCACTATCTTGTTGCCTTACCGCCTTGTTGTCGTGTTGCTTGTGCTGCCCTGCTGCTTTCCTCATTGGTTCGTTGCTCTCCTGCCTTGCTTCCCAGTTGCTCATCATGTTACCTTGCTGCTTTCCTCGCTGCTTTGCTTACTCCATGTTTTGCCTCTATGCTGCATTGTGCTGCTCTGCAGTTTGCCTTGTTGCCTTGCTGCGTTGCATGCTTTGCCGTGTTTGCCCATTCGCAACAGGGTTTGAACCTTGGCTATGACTCAAAGCACTCTGAGGGGATCCAACATAACTGTTCAGAGTTCAGTCTTCTGATGAATCGGTGAAAGTTCGATAGAACAGTCTGTCACTACTCGTGTTTGTTGTGTGTTTCAAGTGTTTGTATGTTGATGTTTTATTTGTTTGTGCTTGTTGTATTTGCATATGATTGTGAGTCGTTGGCAATGGTCATGTCAGTCTGTGCTAATGTGCAATAACAAATCTTCTTTCACAATCAATAGGACATAGAATGAGTAAAGGGGAATTGGTTATGCGCGGAACTGGTTTATGACAAAGTATGTCTGCATATATGTGAAGGATTTTGAAAAAGGAGTAAACTTTTAAGCTAGCTATAGACGACATTGTAGAATCGTCTCTCCTTCCCCGATCGCTCAGCAGACCGCAAGCCCACACCATGTCCACAGGGTACCGTCCGCCCCCGGGGGGCATCGGGGGCAGATTTTGCCTCATGAGGACCACAGTGGCATTGAGCTATTGAAAACACACCCATTAGAATTCGTGATCCGAGGATTACCCAATGGAGGTTGACACATTCCTTCCTCATATCTTGAGGGAAAAGGTTTTTTGGGTAATGGAGGTCGACGTCATATTTTTATAAGTATTGTCTAGAGATCAGTTGCACGACGTACGTGTACGCGGGTTGCGCGTACAAGCATACACATATTCCTGTACGTGACACGTACGCGAGTACACGTACTCTCGTACGTGGGAATACATTAAAAAAAAAATAATAAAAAAAAATCATCAGAAAACTCTGCAAAACATGTATGTTATGCAAAATGATATTTCAAACAACTTTTTCCTGAGACTCATTGCAAAATTCTGTACCAAACTCGAGTGAAAAATCAAAGACACAAAAAACAAATAAATTGAAAAAAAAAAAATATAGGAAAAAAACAGAAAAAATAAAAACAAACTTCTGTCACAAATATATGTTATGCAGAAACATGATACAAACAACTTTTGTCGGGAGTCATCCCCGAATTCCCAATCAAACTCGAGTGAAAAAAAAAAAAACTAAAAAAAATGTAATATTATCGTAATAATTTAAGAACTATTTCAAAATAGTTTTTTTTTATTATTATTATTTTGAAGTTTTCTTTAAGGTGTTTTATTTTTAAATCAAGATTGGTTTGGAATTCGGGTATAACTCCCAGGCAAAAGTTGTTTATATTATTATTATGCACAACATACTAGTTTTTCAGTTTTTTTTTTTTTTTTTTTTTTTTTTTTTTTTTTTTTTTTTTTTTTTTTTTTTTTTACGTACGCGTACATGCGATTTTAGGTTCGTACGTGTACGCTGGAATAGGTACGCGTACGACGTGCTACCCAGGTCCAGAGGTTATCTAGCATCAAATCCGATCTCGCCGCCCCTCTTACACCTTGTTCACTGGACTGTGTCCGGGCAGGTATGGTCCAATGTTTATTTTCCAACCAAGTTAGAGGATGTATTTCCTCTGATGCCGCGGGGCCCAACCTCCTAATCTGTTCCAAGACCAAAGGCAACCACTGCTTATCTATGGATAATATTATTATTTTTATTTATTGCAATGCAAGGGTTTGTGATTGAAAAGTGGGTCCAACACCTGCAAACCTCTTCTGGTTTTAGAATGAATTAGTGAGAGTCAAGCTACTCTGGGAATGACTTTCCTTTGCTCATGATTGTTTTTCCATAGAAATGCTGGAATTTGCCTCTGAAGAGTTTTTATATGCATTTTACCAATGGACCAAAGCCCTCATTTATACCATATTGAAGCTAATACAACATTATTTATTATAAGGGCTCTTCCAATAAGTGAGGTGTGTTGGTTCTTCCATTGATTCGTTTTTTTAAGAGTCGGCCTAACTATCTATTCGTCATTATTTTTAGCTTTGTCTTTAGCTTTCAATGCCACACCAAGTACCCTGATTGGCGCCTTCAAAGGGACCCAATGGACTCTAGGCTGTTCAGGAGGGCGAACCCCATTTAAGTGTATCCATCATCCTTGTGTTTTTTCCCCCAATTGACAACCATATCTGACACTATAGAGTATTTATTCAGTAATACTCTAACTTCTTCCATATTTACCTCCTAAACCACCACTACCCTCGCCGACCTAAATTCGTTTTCCTCAAATTTTCTGGCCTTACGGACCAGGTTCTTACGGGGGGGCGGCGACCAGCAGGTGCAGGAGGGTCCGGTCCAAAACTTTTCAAGCGCAAACTTTGACGATTTTTCACGCTCAGAAGAATTGACTGTAGCTTAGGTTGTGATCTTTCCACAAAAAATATCAAAAAAATAAAAAACAAAAACCGTAAAATAAATGTTGCGCCGTTTCGTCGTAATTTCCATTTTTGCCATTCTACCACGTGTGGGCCAACGGGAAAATGTCCCCAACTTTCACAATTTTTTGCGCTCAGAAGGATGACTCAACAACTCTGAAAGTTTGAGGGTCTGTAAATATTGTCGCGGTTTTTATATATATATATATCGTCAAATAGAACTGCCCGGTAAACCGTAGGCAGAGAGGGAGAAGAGGACAACAAACGAGGGGCTGTGACAAACTGTTTCGTCGGAGTTTCACCGACTCATCAGGAGGCTGAACCCTATATATATATATATATATATATATATATATATTAATTAAAAATAATTTTAACAGCGAAATAAATCGCTGGGGCAACTCAACGTATTTTCCAATTTTGTGACTCCGCTAGTTCCCCCCACCGTGCTACCGGTAGCCCTCGTGGACCTGTGCTACTGGTTCCCCCTAATTTATGACGGCGGGGGTAGTGCTAGTTTAAGTCTCCATCATAACGGTGAAGTAATCTGCAAACATGGAATAAATAGGTATTGCTTCCTCTGGTATCCCTGCTATTCCCAATCGCTTGAGGTTGTGGTTTTCACAAAGATTGGTCGCTAAGGCCTCCATCAAAATGAGGAAAAAAAAAGGAGTCAAAGGACCGCCTTGCCTAACCGATCTTTGGAGTCTGATCTCTGATGAAAGGATACCATTAACCTGTATCCTGGTAGTTGCGTTGGAGTGAAGAATCTGGACCCACTTTCATATTGAATGACCAAAATTTAGTTTACTAAGACATTTATTCAAGAATCTTCAATGGTCATTTCGTCAAAATGGACATATTATATTTTTTGAACGAAATTGAAATTGAGTTTTTTGGCCAAAATTTGGTCCAAAGTTTTGACTCATGGGACCTCCTAGATGTATTTGCCCTCAAGCTGAGACCAGATACATCTAAGGGGTCCAGCGTTTTAGGAACGCCGGACCCCTAAAAACAAAAAATTTGGACCGGATTTCGGTAAAAAAACTCAATTTCAATTTCGTTAAAAAAATATAATGTCCGTTTTGATGAAATTGTTGTTCTTCAATCTACATTATCATAAGCTTTTTCAAAATCTATAAACACAAATGCATCATTTTGTTGAGACTGGCGATAAAGCTTAATCATTTCATTAATTAAAAATATGTTATCTTGAATATGTCTGCCATTAATAAAACCACTCTGTGCTAGATGTATAATGCCAGCCATGATTGGAATCATCCAATTTGCGAGAGTTGTGGCCAACAGTTTATACACTACTGTGAGAATAATGAAGGGTCCGTAGTTTTTCTTGTTAGTTTTGTCACCTTCTTTGTAAAGAAGGGTGAGAATCCCCTGACCCACTATCTCTCCCATCCTCCTCGATTCTTGAACAACTTTAAAACTTTTCATTAAATCTGAAGAGAAAGTCGATCACAATGAGACTCAAAACGCCTTAGGGAGTTCATCCACCCTGGGTGTCTTATCCTCCTGCATTTGTAACAGAGGCGTCAAAATCTCCTCCTTAGTTAGTGGTCTTTCCAGATTCTCCCTCTGTTCCCTTGTTAACGATTGTGTTAAAGGTGTGAGGAACCTTTGCATAGTTATATCATCTTCCTGATGTTTGTTCTGGTCCTTGGGGGATGTGAATAACTTTTTGAAAAAATCATAGGTGATCCTAAGGCAACCAGCTAAGGATGTTAAAAGAGAGGGTTTAGAGGACTCATCAATGCTCATGAAACCTTCTATAGTTGTTCGTCTAGATCTAGCCCTTGCAAGAACAAACGTTGTCTCATCCATTTGGCCTTCAGACATAAACTTGGTTAGCTTTCCTCTAACTAAGTACCCCTGCTAGCGATATTGTGCAAAATACCCCATCTTTCAAGGGCATATGGATTTTTTTTTTTGCTGAAAAAGGTTGTTCTTCATTCTGTAGAGGAATCTCTGTCTACAATTGGCATTGCCAACCCTCATCATGGAGAACTGAGGAGGAGGTATTGGTCCTTTTTTTTTTCTGATCGGACCTTTGTCTGCACTAACTTTTTTTTTTTTTTTTTTTTGAGAACTTCACGCTTAGGGAAACCTGCTTAACGAGGTGATAAGAGCATCCTCCTTAAGTAGGTCCCAGTATTGAAGGCTCGATCTATTGTGGGGAGCAACACCTGCTGGAAATCGGGTCTGGCGTCCCTGTACAACTCAATTGTTTGAATTAATGTAGTTATACTGCACCCAGAGCAGGTGCGCCTTCTGTGTATCCTATCTCTAAGTACCTTTGTGTATTCTAAACAACTATGAGTGCAAGAAGAGGATATCAACCAATCAATCACCATAGTTGTAGATGGAGGGGATGATACTATCAACACCTATATCGCTCTGTTGGTATAAATGATATACTACCGGGGTGAAGGCATTGATTGCTTCCCTAACTCGGGAAGGATTAACCTCCTAACCTCCGACAATACGGTGGATCAAGCATTGTGAGCGTACTCAGGAGAACAACACAATCGATATCAGCCACTAGCGATCTGACCACAATAGCCAGATGATGTAAGTGGTAACATTACACATGCAAAAGTATGATGGGAGCCTTTGACGCCCAACCTCACGCCCACACGACTTCCTGATCGGAGTAGGATGTGGGCCTGGAAGTGCGAAAAGGGGTGTGCCAATGATTTTTGGGAAAGTGGGGGAGTCTTAAGGGTATGAACGCAATTAGGCGAATAAGGGGCGCGTGCGCAAGGGACTCAAGGTCTGATGGAGCCGGGGCACTGTGGGCGACAGCTTACGAGGAAATCCCTCCGCAGTGGAGGTGGTCCCGAAAAGTTAGGCCGTCGGGGCCCGCCACGTGGCGCAGTGGAATTTCCGCGGACATAGTCGATTCTCCGTGTGACAGGGGTATCGCAGCCTTATGAGTTCGTTTATCCAAGGGGTTAAATTATCCGGGTCGTAGGATGAGTCATAGTTCCAAGATCGCGTCATGGTATCATCGTAGATGGGACGGCTCGGGTCGGGTTATCGTCACCTCGCACGGGCATGTGTAGGGCAGGCGAACTTAGTTGCGCCTCATCGTGCCCGTACGGGAGGACGGTTCCGCCGCGAATCTTTTTGGGTGGGCGAATCGACGCACGGGAATGCGTGTAAGGGCGCGACTCGGATCGCGTTTACAGGTGTTCTCCTGCGGCGTTCGCGGGGCCAGACTTCGGATCGTCTAATTGCTTCGTAAGTTTCGATTATGCAAGATGCAACCATATCACAACCCCATCGTGAGACAAACGAAAACGAGAACAAAATCGCTAATCGGGGCCAGATTCTTATCCCATCTACAGCGGCATCAAGTGCAGGTAAGGATTCGACACAAACAAAAAGCAAGGACAGGGATTCTCTGCGAAGAGATAGACAAGCAGGCATAACCTTCACACATCCATACATTCGACAATCATACCCATAATGCAATCGCAAGGACAGGTGTGAGCAAAAACCCAAGTCCAGATTCCAGAAAGCCGCAACGAAAATAAGAACGGGCAAACCGCCCGGAGCAGCAATCAAAATGTATGTACACAGATGAAGAGAAGGAAGAGACAAAGGAAAAGCAAATCCGCGTCCATCGACCTCAACTCTCTTCTCCTCTCTCTCTCTCTCCGATGCGGACAGTCCGTCGTCGCGCACCAACCCACGAAGTTGTCACCCCGCTTAGTCCTCCCGCACCCGTCGGATTCGCCCGTACCCACAGTCCGTCGTGGCCCACGTCAATCCCGCGCGTTCAGCACCAGCTTGTCAGGTCGCCCAACTCCTACTCTACTCACCTCTTACTTCGCTCGTGTGCCGACCCTTCCTGATCGCGCAACCCCGAGCTTCCGACAACGGGTTAAGAGACCTGACTAATCGCGCAGCCGAAATTTATAGCGTGAATGCATGCGTGAAAAACACGGAATTACCAGGACTTAGAGTGGGGATTAGAGAGGGAGCGCCTGCGTTCTGCATGATCGGCCGCGGCGTGGGGGACGTAACCCTTCTCCACGCATCGATCCGAGCATGCAAGCCGCGACTTACAAAAAATTCAGCAAAAGAAAGAGAGGGAGGGCGGGAGAGACGGAGTGCAAGAAGAAAGATACAGTTACAATGGCGCCCGCCCAAAATTACAGTTACACACACGATTAAGGGCGCCCACTAATCAGAGTACCCTTGCGGCCGCATGAAGAAGCGCGTAGACTAAAGGCGCCGCGCGGCAGGAAAAATCCTAATTACCGAATTCCTAAATTCCTATCTAATGCGAAAAATCGAAAAGTACAAATTCAAGAAGGAAAGTCCGAAATTCCGAGAGCCGTCGGGGCTCGACAAAATTCGAAAAGATTCAAAAGAAAATTCAAAAGGAACGAAGCAATTTCCCGCGCGATGTCCGCGCCCAAAAGATCGAAACCGAAYGGAAAGAAACGASGTCAACATTTAYTGATCGCGCGCGCGGTGGCGCGCCAGACATCCATCCGACCAATCAATCAACCGGCCGTCCCAGGACACACCCAGCTCCGAACCCAGTCATCCGACAAGAAGCGACAAAAAAGATAAAAAAACAAGGGTACTGATGCAATTTTCCACTGATCCCGATCTCCCGTAATTGGCCCAACCTTCCCAGCTTAGGACCCCTCATTGCAACCGTGCAGCAAATCACGCGTTACAGAAAGTGCTTCGTCACATATGTGACGCCCAGGGGGTTCCAATATTAGCAAGCTCCTGCTTGCTTGTTAACACGTGTCGATTTCTCTAATCGATCGACACGCGGAGCATTTCTTTTTATGCCACTTACCGTTTGATTGTGTGTGGACATCATCCAACGTGGCAACACTGCTCTCCTACTAGTTCCTCAGATTGGGCTCTCGACGATCCAAGGACGGGATCTTTCTCGTGCCGTCGCCGCGACACACGTCCGTTACCTGTTGCCTCAGTAATTAACCGGGAGGAGGAAAGGGAGTCGGTACATGGCGGCATGGCGGGGTGGAGGGTTTATGGGTAGCGGGGGCAGGGGACTTTCCATTCCGGCTACAGTCTCCGGGAGCTCTTGGTAAAGAACAATGCGGTGAAAGCGGGGGAAGCGATTGCCAGTGGGAGGGAGGGACGCGAGATAATCGGGATAAAGGGTGGTGAGAGTCCGGAAAAGTGCCGTGCGGAAACGATCGCGATCTTCGCATGCGGGGATGGTCCCCGTTATCACGCAGTAGACCTCGATCATATTGTAGCCTCGCCACGCGGCACTAAGGAGCAAGACATGGAGGCAGAAGGCTGGGACGGCGCATCGAATGGAGGGGTGGGGATGCACCACTATAGCGAGGCGAGCAGCGTAGAAGTGGCGGAAGATGTCGTGGGGAAACGGATTGGCGGGGAACGTGATGGGGGTGATGAGCTGGCGGAGGGTGAGGTAGTCAAGGGGACGGCGAGAGAGTAATCGGGGACGAAGGCCGATCGCCCGTATCGGTACGTCGGCGAACTAGGGGACGGGTTGGGTAGGAGGGGGATCGGCTCCGTCGCCGCGCTGATGAGGTCGGAGTCGTGGCCGCGAGGTCGCCATCTTCAGGCCGGGGTGGCTCCGGATCTCGGTTCGGGTCGTCGGGGATCTGCAGACTCGCCCCGTTTGCGAGCTCTAACTCCTTCCCGTCCGCGATCTCTTCTCTTTTGCGGGCCGCCTCGAGATCCTCTGCTTATGTACCCGTACGCAACGCTTCTTCTGTCACGGCTTCCCACTTCGATCCAGCAGGCTCTTCGTCGTGCTCCTCTTCTCCTTCCTCGTCTTCTTCTTCTTCTTCGCTCTGTTCCCACTCGCTATGCTCACTATAGCTTCCTTCTTCGGGGGTTTCGTCTTCTTCCCCGAGCTCTTCGTCGCTGTCCCCGCCTTCTTCCAACCCGTCTTCGTCTTCGTCACTTCCGGTACTCTCTTCCTCCTCCTCTTCTTCTCGAATGGCCGCAAACTGCTCCGCCGTAGGATGCCTGAAGAAGGCAGGATCACGAATCGTCCGTGGATCCAAATATTGTTGCTGCGACGGCGGGATGCGCTCTGCGGCTCCCTCTACACAAGCCGACCACTGAAGATARGGTGTCAATGTGCGAGAAAGTACATGGGGAATTGGATGCTCGTCGTCTTGCGAGATGATGTCGAGAGGGAGATCGTCCGCCAGCTGCGCCACCGGGATCGTGAGCTCTCGCGTGATGAGTTCCTGATGACCGGGCCGCACTGTACCGAATAGGAATGCGAGAAGCTCTCCCTCCACGTTGGTTTGCCAGGCCTAGATGAACAGCAACTCCAGGCGCTCTATGCAA
This sequence comes from Chara braunii, assembly GCA_003427395.1. Lineage (NCBI taxonomy): Eukaryota > Viridiplantae > Streptophyta > Charophyceae > Charales > Characeae > Chara > Chara braunii. The sequence goes on from BFEA01000030.1 coordinate 5,027,070, forward strand.
GGCGGGTGCGCTTCGTCTTCGATCCACGTCAGCCGTACCTCAACCAAGCACAGTGAAAGCTCGATGAAGTCTTCGCGCCACAGGACCCAATGGGGAGGATGGATATTGGGGACAGCAAGGGGCTTTAGATAGTAGGAAAGGCGAGGATGGATATCGGACTGCCAGAAGGTGGGGAAGGTGGAGGGGAGATCAAAAGCGGAGATCGGGGAGAGACACATTGGGGACGTGGGAAGGGAACGAGGACAGGGAGATCTGTCGTGACTCGTGCTGATACATCCGCAGGCTGTCGTATTCGATCGCTCGTGCCGTGGCGACTATATCCCCGGGACGAGCCAGAAGTTGGGTCCACTCGGCGACCAGGTCGTTTGCCTACGCGCGCAGCGATGCCTTCACCGTTGAATGCTGTAGGGGAAGGAGCATAGAGAGATCGCCCCGAAAGTTGATGACGACCGATATACTGCTGACCCCTGGCACCGCTCGCTGATGGACTGCTACTGCTTCGGCCAGTACCACCGCTTTAGGCCGACCTTCGATTCTGAACACCGCCGCCGCTTACACGGCCTCCATGCAGAAGAAGTGCGCAAGCCGCCGAAGATCTGGATTGAGGCAGGGATGATAGACCTGCCGGATCGTCAATCGATCACGGGGCGCGAGCGCTGCTTCAGTGAGGGCTCTCTCCTCCAGAAAACTCATGGCGATGGCGAGGGTGACGGGGAGGCAGAGAGGGAGCAAGAGGAAGAGGGAGATGGTGGAGAGTCAGAGTCGTCGTCTTCGGCTTCCTCAGAAAGGGAGATCGAGGGAGAAGGAGACGGAGCAGAGGGGAGGAGGCGAAGATAGGATACGTGGCGTGTGATTGGACGTGCCGATCGACTGCTAGAGACTTCAGGGGCGAGACGCACGGTGTCCACGCCGCTGGAACCGAGCTCGATCACGCGATATCGCCCGAAGAATCGTGGCGCTAGCTTGCCCTGGCGAGCACATTTCCTCACCTGCACCATGTCCCCCAATTTGTACTGGGGCCGCGGACTCGCATTCCCATTTCGGGCCTCGTAGCTCCGGACCTGCCGGCCTTGGGCTAGTTCGGTCATTTTCTGTCGTTTTCGGGCTAGCCTGCGCAGTGACCGTTCCATTAGCTCTAGGTGTCGTTTGGCCTTGTCCCTAGCCGTGGCCCTGGTGGGCCGTCGGTTCAATGTAGACTCGTCTGGGAGGCTTGGTATTGAAACGCAAGCGACGCTATTGGTCCTTAATTGGAAGGGGCTTAGCCCCGTCGATTCGTGAAGCGTTCCGCGATGGACCGCCAGGATGTGATCGACGATATCGGGCCAGGGTCTCGGATCCCGTGCCGCGATGTTTCTTCGCAATGCTGTCTTTATCACCCGGTTAGCTTTTTCGACCAGCCCATTGGATTGTGACATGTGGGGTGCAGTGTTCCGTATGGCGACGCAATGTATGACCAGGTTTTTTAACACTTCTCCCCTGAATTCAGCCCCGTTGTCGGTCAGGATCTCTTCTGTATCCTGATGCATCCCGAGGAAACGGTTGACATATTGCGCGATTTCCGTGGCTTGCCGCGTGCGACAAGGATACGCTTCGATCCATTTCGAGAAATGGTCGGCAAATACCAACAGGACTGAACATTCGCAACTATTAGGGCCAGGAGGCACCACTATGTCGGTAGTGTCCATGCTTACTCTTTGAAATGCCCGTTCAACAGCCGTGGGCACTATCGATCTTGGTGGTTGAATCGGCGCTTTATCAACGACGCAGACTTGACAGTTGGCGACGATGTATTTCACATCGTCGCGGATATTGGACCAGTACCACTCGTTTTTGTCGACAACGGACTCCGTGATTCGTACAGCAAAATCCCACTGCCGTCCGTGGGTTGTCTTAACCCAGTCATACCGCATGAACGGATGAGGTACCACCATCCAAATCCCACTGCCGTCCGTTTTCCGTTTTTCTAATCTACCTTCGATCCACCGATAATCCCGAGCCCTTTCGTTGGCCCTCCTCCAATCTTCCTTGGTGAAATCCTGGAGGGGGTTACCTACTAGGTTGGCAATTAAGGCAATATCAGTCCATACTTCGGCCCTTCTAAACTTCCGGGTCTTTTCCAACCCTTCTGACGTGGCATCCAAAAAGCGAGCCTCGGTCGGAATCTTGTCGGTCCGGCACAATGGGCACAACCACGGTTTACTATCGTTCCTGTATTGGATGCACGAGCCATGGGCTCGTGCGACACACTGTCGGCAATCTATCCAATCCGCATACCCCTCCCCGTTAGGACGCATGGAGACTGAATATGCGCGGGAGATAGCTTCGCAAAAATAGCAAAATTTATCAGGCAGGGAGAGGAGAGACGAAGAGGAAGGGGGAGAGAGTGGGGTAGTGGGGTTACCTCCATCACCCATCGCCACCGTTTTACTTCTTGCCACGTGGAAGAACTGCCACTTGTCCGTATTTCGACTCGTTGGTCAAGTCTGGCTCTTTCCACGGTGTGATTTCCTCGCCCTTTGGTACCTTGGCAGGTCGATGCAGACGTGTCAGCTCGTCCGCGTTGCCGTGTCGCTCTGTCTTTCGATGAACGATATCGAAGTCGTATTCTTGCAGTCTCACCGCCCAACGGCCAATCATGCCCGTGTAGTTGGTGAGTTTCTTCAGCGCCGGCAAGGGTTCGTGATTTGTCACGAGGTGAAACTTCTGTCCGTAGAGATACGGATGGAAGTGTTGGATTCCCCATACTACTGCGTAGCATTCGCCTTGAGGTGCGGAGTCGTTTCTTCGTTCGCCCAGTACGGTGCATGACGCGTATTCGATGACGTGTTCACCCCCATCGTTCCCCTTCTGCGCTAGAATAGCGGAAATAGCCTTTAGTTGCCAGTCCATGATGAGAATGAACTGCTTCGAGGGGTTCGGCCGAATCAAAATAGGGGCCGTCGCCAGAGCGTCTTTGAGGGTTGCAAAGGCCTGCTGGCACTCCGCGTCCCAGCTGAGAGGCTGGTCCTTCCGTAACAGACTTGTTAGTGGTCGTGCGATCGCGACAAAACCCTTGATGAAGCGCCGATAGTACGACGCCAGCCCCAGGAAGGCTCGAACCTGCGTCAGTGACGTGGGAACCGGGGCTTCCTTCACCGCCCCAACTTTTCTCGAGTCCGGCCGCAATCCTCCACGTGTCACAACGTAACCCAAGAACGAAATTTCCGAGAGGAAAAATTTGCTCTTCTCAAGCGCAATCTTGAACCCAGCGTCTCTCAACGCGCCCAATATCCATTCGATGTGTTGCGCGTGCCCGTGATAGGTTTTCGAGTACACCAGGATATCGTCCATGTACACGATTACGCAGAAGTTAATCATCCCTTGCGTCAGCCGTGTCTTGTTGACAAAATTCTGGAACATCATGTTCATCGCTCGCTGAAACGTGGCAGGCGCATTGCAAATCCCCATCGGGCACCGAACCCACTGCCACGTGCCCTCAAACAACACAAAGGCCATTTTCGACCGATCTTCTTCCCTTACCAGAATATGATGGAAGCCGTGTCGAATATCAAACTTGCTGAAATAATTAGCACATCCGATTGCGTTCAACAGATCATCAATCCGGGGGAGGGGATACACATCTTTGATCGTGATTTCATTCAACTTGCGATAATCAATGCAAATGCAATTCGCCCCGTTTTTCTTTGGTACTACGCTACGGGAAAGGACCAAGGTCCGGTAGCAGGTTCAATCCAGCCGCTGGCTTCGAACTCCCCAATTCGTTCAAGAGCCTTTTTGCGTTCAATAAAGGATACCGATAAGGTTTGCAATGAATCAGGGAGTGATTTTCTGTCTGAATTTCATGTTGGTACTAACAACAACCCAATGTTAGTGTCTGACACACTAATCGCTCCTTGATATTCCGTTAGAATATCCGCAATTACCCGGTGGATTTCATCCGGCACGTACTGTGGAACATGCAGTTCGAAAAGTTGGTCCCAGATCCGAACATCAATCTGCTTCGTGCTCGCCTGTTTTGCCAAGTCGGGTGGAGGCGCCGAGATGAACGAATGGTCCGATCGCCAGGAGAACACCGTGGCCATCATCTGGGCATCTTCTTCTCGGATTGCCACGTGTCCTTCCGGAGTAATCCCGTCACAAACATCCTGCCATGGCACTTCCTTAGTTGCGATCTTTATCCCCAGTCCGTCTGTTTCGGCTTCAAAATGCCCAGGGGGTTCCAGAGAGCTTGCTTCCGCCCCCAAGCGTAACAATCTCACTTCTTTGGCCGATGTTAGTAAGGACTTAGGTAGATCCGTAATGTCACAGTAATGCTTCTTGTCGCTGTACCGGGCGAGGAGATGGGCGATTCCTTCGTACAGGGTTTGAGGGGGTTCCAAAGAGTCGACCATCCTCGAAATCTGCACGAGGGGCTCACCCAAGATCATCGCCTTGGTCCTTTGAATTTTTCGGCTGGTCAGTTGCATTGTTCTCGCTATCGTTCTAGGCGGCGGGTAGTAAACGCGTTGTCGTACCAATTCCAAGATCTCCGGATCATCTTCGTCACTTCTTTCCGCATCATTTGTTGACGATAATCCCTCTGCGGATTCATCCCAGGAGATCGTGCGGAGAGTCCCTGCCATCATCGGCGAAACCCGCGGAACCGCGTTTATAGTAGTGCGAAGGGTCAATCGCATGGACACAGCGTAGGGTTTTCCTCCTGTATTTCGGAGGACGATCGATCGTCGTTCGAAGTCCAGGTTTGCTCGTAACGCCACAAGAGCGGGAAGTCCGAAAAGAACGTCGTACGTGTTTACATCTAGTACTACGACATCCCCAAGCGCGTGCACTTTACCCAATCGGAAAGCGACATTGGTCATTCTTCCCACTGTTTTAATCCTTTCTTCATCAGCCGAAACGAGCTGATCTTTCTCAGAAAGCATGATCAGGTCGTTCTTCCTTCCTGCCCTTTCGACCACTCTCAGTGAAATAGCCAACACAACTGCTCCTGAATCTATAATCGCGTTGTAAGGAATTCCCCAGATTTCTATATCACACTCTGCGGATTTCCATGGAATTGGTTTAATCCGTAAGAAGTGATCATCTTTCTGGATTAAACCGACCCGTATCGGATGCGAAGTACCTACTGGATTTTCTTCGGGTGCGGGGCTTTTGGCCTTTACATTCGGTGCTCGGGCGAGGGCGAATCGCTTTTGGTTTGCTTTGCAGTGCTGTAGCATTCGCTCATTGGCTTACTCAGAGATCGAGAGTAGATGACCGATCGGAAGTGGAATCCAATGATCCAAGGATCGGATGATGTTTAATACATCGATCTCTCCTGTGACGAAGGTGGGTCCCCCCGACTCCATTTCTCCTAAGGACGGTCGCCATTCCGTCACTTCTTTCGGTTCGGGTGCGGGTCTGATTGTTCCGATCATTCCAAGCCCAGGATATCTCAGCGATACGTACTGATCTAGTGGAATTAACTCGGCGGCCTCTTCCGAGGTGGCCAGGGCACTTCCCCCACCCTCTACTTCTTCCATCAGGGCTCCGACTCGTCTAGGTCCGTTAGCGATGGGAGCCGCTGCCATAGGCGCGATCCCAATTCGCTGTTGCGGGGGTCGGTGGGGGCAATCACGGGCTAGATGTCGGGGCTGATGGCAGGCATAACAAACATTCAGATTGTTCGCAGCTCCTCCGAGAGCAGGGGCGGGGGCTAATCCTTGCTGCATCGGAGGGGCACGCACCGCAATGGGCCTCATATTCCTCATCATGGCCTCCAGCCGAGCATTGTGGTCTCGCTGTTCTTTTTTGCTTTCCTGGATTAAACTAATCAATGTTTTGGTTAGTTCGAAAATGGCCGCCGATTCGTTCAATCGTACGGGAGCCTCAACCGGCGGCGGGGGTAATGCCCTGACGGGGGGGGTATCATAGGAGCAGAGATGTTTGGAGTCTCGCTTAGGATTACTCGTTTGGGGCCTATCTGCTCCATATAGGTGACAGGTCCTGATACAAACCCCATGTTTTCAAATTTGTTCTGCAAGGCGGCCAGCTCCGCTTTCGCTCGGGCAAGCTCGGTCGAATCTCCGTCTCTAGGGTAGTCTTCTCCTTCTAGGAAGTTTGCCGCGAACTTCCGTTCCATTTCTTTCGCAGCAGCCATAATTTGTTGTAGCGTATGAGTGATGGGGGAAAATTGGTTTCGCAACTTAGCCCTGATTGTTCGGCTGCGGAGTCCGTCAATAAACAGGTCTCTCCCTACTTGCTCACCTCGCTCAGTTTTTACGAACATTCAGTAGAACCGGTTTCGATATTCCACTACGGATTCGAGCGGTTTTTGCACCCGGTCCTTGATCATGTACAACGCTTGCTCAGGGTGGACATAATCAAATCGGTTCATGAAATCTCGTTCGAAGGTCGGGAGATCCACCCATACATAGGTACTATACCAATGATGAACGTCTCCTCCCATTCGAGCCGGAATGTTGATCTGCGCCTTGTGATCGTCGTACTGCTGTGCTCTAAGCGTGGCCAGCCATGCTCCTGCGAGATGGTGTGCCGGATCAAATAGATAGAGATTTGGTGGCGACATGGGAGCTCGTGCACGTGGGGCAGGTTGATTAGGAGGATTAGCATTTTGTTGCGGAACCGGATTTTGCACATTGGCAGCCATATTGGCTGCTCGTCGGTTAGCCGATCTACTTCTGGTGACGATAGGTTCGCGTCTGTGCGCATTCCGAGGGCGAGGTCGCCCTCGGTTAGCCAGGTCGCCTAATTAACGTGCTATCAATCCTAAGATCCTAGCCACGTGTCGGGCTCCGATACCAAGCTCACGCCCAACGCGACTTCCTGATCGGAGTAGGATGTGGGCCTGGAAGTGCGAAAAGGGGTGTGCCAAGGATTTTTGGGAAAGTGGGGGAGTCTTAAGGGTGCGCAAGGGACTCAAGGTCTGATGGATCCGGGGCACTGTGGGCGACGGCTTACGAGGAAATCCCTCCGCGGTGGAGGTGGTCCCGAAAAGTTAGGCCGTCGGGGCCCACCACGTGGCGCAGTGGAATTTCCGCGGACATAGTCGATTCTCCGTGTGACAGGGGTATTGCAGCCTTATGAGTTCGTTTATCCAAGGGGTGAAATAATCTGGGTCGTAGGATGTGTCATAGTTCCAAGATCGCGTCATGGTATCATCGTAGATGGGACGGCTCGGGTCGGGTTATCGTCACCTCGCACGGGCACGTGTAGGGCAGGCGAACTTAGTTGCGCCTCATCGTGCTCGTACGGGATGACGGTTCCGCCGCGAATCTTTTTGGGTGGGTGAATCGACGCACGGGAATGCGTGTAAGGGCGCGACTCGGATCGCGTTTACACGTGTTCTCCTGCGGCGTTCGCGGGGCCAGACTTCGGATCGTCTAATTGCTTCGTAAGTTTCGATTGTGCAAGATGCAACCACATCACAACCCCATCGTGAAACAAGCGAAAACGAGAACAAAATCGCTAATCGGGGCCAGATTCTTATCCCATCTACAGCGGGATCAGGTGCAGGCAAAGATTCGACACAAACAAAAAGCAAGGACAAGGATTCTCTGCGAAGAGATAGACAAGCAGGCATAACCTTCACACATCCATACATTCGACAATCATACATATAATGCAATCGCAAGGATAGGTGTGAGCAAAAACCCAAGTCCAGATTCCAGAAAGCCGTAACAAAAATAAGAACGGGCAAACCGCCTGGAGCCGCAATCAAAATGTATGTACACAGATGAAGAGGGGGAAGAGACAAAGAAACAGCAAATCCGCGTCCATCGACCTCAACTCTCTTCTCCTCTCTTTGTCTCTCCGATGCGGACAGTCCGTCGTCGTGCACCAACCCACGAAGTTGTCACCCCGCTTAGTCTTCCCGCACCCGTCGGATTCGCCCGTGCCCACAGTCCGTCGTGGCCCACGTCAATCCCGCGCGTTCGGCACCAGCCCGTCGGGTCGCCCAACTCCTACTCTACTCACCTCTTACTTCGCTCGTGTGCCGACCCTTCCTGATCGCGCAACCTCGAGGTTCTGACAACGGGTTAAGAGACCTGACTAATCGCGCAGCCGAAATTTATAGTGTGCATGCATGCGCGAAGAACATGGAATTACCAGGACTTAGAGTGGGGATTAGAGAGGGAGCGCCTGCGTTCTGCATGATCGGCCGCGGCGTGGGGGACGTAACCCTTCTCCACGCATCGATCCGAGCATGCAAGCCGCGACTTACAAAAAATTCAGCAAAAGAAAGAGAGGGAGGGCGGGAGAGACGGAGTGCAAGAAGAAAGATACAGTTACAATGGCGCCCGCCCAAAATTACAGTTACACACACGATTAAGGGCGCCCACTAATCAGAGTACCCTTGCGGCCGCATGAAGAAGCGCGTAGACTAAAGGCGCCGCGCGGCAGGAAAAATCCTAATTACCGAATTCCTAAATTCCTATCTAATGCGAAAAATCGAAAAGTACAAATTCAAGAAGGAAAGTCCGAAATTCCGAGAGCCGTCGGGGCTCGACAAAATTCGAAAAGATTCAAAAGAAAATTCAAAAGGAACGAAGCAATTTCCCGCGCGATGTCCGCGCCCAAAAGATCGAAACCGAAYGGAAAGAAACGASGTCAACATTTAYTGATCGCGCGCGCGGTGGCGCGCCAGACATCCATCCGACCAATCAATCAACCGGCCGTCCCAGGACACACCCAGCTCCGAACCCAGTCATCCGACAAGAAGCGACGAAAAAGACAAAAAAAACAAGGGTACTGATGCAATTTTCCACCGATCCCGATCTCCCGTAATTGGCCCAACCTTCCCAACTTAGGACCCCTCATTGCAACCGCGCAGAAAATCATGCGTTACAGAAAGTGGTTCGTCACAGCGTATAAACAGAAAAATTATTCTAACAATAAGTGAGTCAACTAATCATACCGCATAATTGGGTAAACGCACCACGAATCCTCATCAACCGGCCCATTACCTCCCCTACTCCCGCCCCAGCCTGTATCCTACCACCATCTGAGGCAAAACCAAGACGAAGCACTCACCTGTCACCACTATCCACACCGAAACCCACCTGATCTCGACCGGTTGACGTGGCAATCGCAATCCACGTGGCATCACGGTAGCTAAGCAGCACACACTACTGGACAAGCCCTGCATATGAGAGGGAACAATTATAGATGATATAAATGGTATAGATGGTGTCCGACGCGCCGCATCAGGTGTGCACACCAAGGTGGTTGCCTCTATTGTCTGCGGTCGAAAAGCAAAACCGCGTCGTATTGTCGTTGATATAATAGCATCGGCGAGCCCGCTGCCAGAAGTTCGTTCCATGATGTACTAACTTGAACCATTGGTGTTGATGTTGTGCCAGTAGGATTGGTCACATCTTCAGTATAGGTGTAATCAGTCACATCTTCAGTGTAGACGCTATCTCCCGCCAGCTGCAGATGACCATCAATCCCGCATGCAGTCCTGAAGCCGCAGCCAAGATGACCTAGAAGTAGCTCCCCATCTACACCTTTGTCATCCATTGCCAGGCGATCCTCCAGCTGGTAGCGCAGGTCTCGCCCCTCCCGAAAAAGAGCTTGGCAGACTCCCATCCTTGCCCCCACCCCTCTCCAATCCATGTAAGCATAAAACTGTGGAGCCGGCCCCTCCTCCACCTCCCACAGAATATCCAGCATATCTTGAATACGGGCTTCCAACCAGTCAACCAACATGATCGCCCCCTGTTCATTCACCAACCCCTTCTGCAGCTGGTACGACAAAAACCTCACCACCGCCTGCAGCCACCGACCTCCCGTCTCCAGGGTAGACAGCCAATCATCAGCCCCCCGTTGCAATTCCGCCTCCGTCGCCATGACGTATTAAAAACGCTGCACCGCTATTCGCACAAAATTCCAATCATTCACTCAGCCGACGCTTCCCCTGTCCACGCGTCGCGGGACACACACATCACCAACCAATAGCTGCCATGTGGCTATCAACAAACCCCGTCTCCCTATCGGGCGTGCACACAGGCCCAGCAGCCCGGGAGCCAAACCTCCCAGACACCAGTTGCGCCGGGACGACCGAGCCCTGTCGGTCGGCCGGCAGCAGGGCGCTGACACTAGCGCTAGCACAGCTTGAAAAAAGCTCTTGCCATCTCACCCAGTGCATGCAACACTAACTTAAACCACCAGTACTTCCTAAAGTTGTGCCTGTTGACAAGCCACAATTTTAGGAAAAATACGGGCCACTACAGGAGCGCCCAAATTCATCCGACTAGAAAAATGTTTCTACTCTAATTTTCTCCGTGGCCAATAGCTTGGCCAAGTGCTGGTGGTTTAAACCACCAGTTTGCAATGGTGACATCGAATTCTTCTCAGCTTGTTGATGGTGTAAGGGTTCGGCACTCCCGATGGGGAGCAGAACTGGACTCTTTAGCAGGGGATGGGTGCAGCCGGGCAGGGGGACGAAGGGGCTTACTGGTGCCCCTCGATGGACCCGGCTGGCCCGCGGTCCTGACCTGAGGAGGTAGGGGATGCTGTACCCGGTTTCCGGATGTAGGGAGGTGCAATCCTTTTTGGTTGCTGAGAAAAGGAAAGATAAAAGAGTTTGAATCCCACAGACTCATGAGGGTAGGCCTTGTCGGTTTGGGCAGGGGACGCTGGACCCGGTTTCCAGCAGGTTTCTTGCCTGGGGTGTCATGGGACGCTGGACCCGGTTTCCAGCAGGTTTCTTGCCTGGGGTGTCATGGGACGCTGGACCCGGTTTCCAGCTTGTTTTTTCCTATTGCAGTTCTCAGCCTAAGCCGGGTAATGCCCCCCCCGTTTCTTTTCTGTATTTAGAAATTTTTCGAAAGGGCCGCTGGGCCCAGTTCCCAGCATGTGCTGCTCCCCACGAATAGATCGGAGCTTTGTTTTCCCACAAAAAAAAAGACATCGAATCTTCTATCCCATTGAGTGCGAATCGAGCTGGCCACAGGAGACCTGTACGCTGAAAGTGCTGCCTCCTTGTTTTCAGCTGGCCACAACTGGGGCCCAAACTGGTGGTTCAAAACTCAATCGTCGACTGATATAAAGTTTCATGCAAATTTACCACACACTTCTCACAAGGGTGAACTAGGCCAGAATCTTGCCAAATTATTGGCCAAATTATTGTCCACTTTCACCCAGAATCACACTCAGCATAGTAGTTGCTACATCCTTTTTTTTTTTGTTTCACATGAATGTAGCACCATTCTGGTGTCCCCCTAAATGATAATGTTACACATCCAGATGATGCAATCTTAGGTCAGAGTGAGAAGTGGTCCATGTTGTCCTTTGTGACTTCTGGCTAAACTCTAACAATACAAATAGAAGAAATAATGAGAGTGGAAGGTTGGGAGGGAGTCTCATGAGGATGAGGGACCATGTAGATAACCAATGGTCGACTACCGAAGGTGGCTGTCATATGTCTAGCAGACTCTACAACAACCTGGACTTGGAAAAAAAGAAGAAGAAGAAGAAGACAAAGAAGAAGAAGAAGAAGAAGAAGAAGAAGACGAAGAAGAAGAAGAAGATTAGCATAGGCCTGTGGAAGGATGACAAACAAAGATGAAGAAGTGGTCCATATTCAACGAAGGAGAGAAAAAAGAAAGAAAAAAGAGAGAAAGAAAGATAAAAGAAAGAAAGAAAGGAAGAAAGGAAGAAAGAAAGAAAGAAAGAAAGAAGAAAAAGAACAGGTCCATTTTGTCAGGAATACTTTCAGAAAAGATCAAAAGAAAAGCTTTGGAACTGGCTGAGGGGGGGAACAAGGGGGTTGGTTAGCAGAGGTTGAGTGAGTAGAGGGAGGGTGAGAGCACACTCGGAATGGATAACCTGCTCTCTTATCATGATCGGATGAAGATAGATGCTAGGATCCCATTGCGTCCTCCCGCAGACTGCCCAGAGCCCTCCCCCCCACATAATCTCTCCCTTGTCGGTCTGCAATGGTATGGTCAGTGAGGGGGGTAGCTCAGGTGTAATTCAAAGTGGCTTGAGGGAGTACTGCACTATTTGGCGGCCAGGATAAGGATGGAAAAAAAAAAAGAAAAAAAAAAGGGATAAGGATGAAGAAGCCACCAATCCCCTGGATATCCCCAGTGCAACAAATGCAGCTATGCTTGCTGATGATAAGCAACCGGACTGACGCCCCCCAGAATAGATGGGGCATGTGTTGTGTCACTTGTGTGTGTGTTAAAAAAAAAAAAAAAAAAAAAAAAAAAAAAAGTCGTTCGGGACATCCGTTAAAATTGGAACGATACAGAGAAGATT
>BFEA01000030.1:5039390-5054901 GCA_003427395.1 Chara braunii
AAAAAAAAAAAAAAAAAAAAAAAACCAGCAGGGTACTTCTCGGTTGTTAGGTTTAGGGCCTCGTTATACCCTCCTTGGAAAATCATCAGGAATTAGGATGAAGCCCTTCGAAAATTTTCGGTTTTCGGCGTACACCGCGTCCTAATTCAATGGGTCCCAAGGATAACCCTTGGAGGTCTCCCGCGGCCAATTTCATACCCATATACGCCGCCATGGGGGTGGATGTCCATCGTTGCGGTGGGATGTCCATCGATGCGGTGGGATGTCCATGCGTCCCCACCGTGGTCTGGTGGCGGCGGCAGGGAGACCTTCATGGCTGCAGAAAAAAAAGGCGCAAACATCCCTGTTCGAATTTCGAATTTCGAACCCTTCGCTGAGACCCATCGATGCCGGGGGTGTCCAGACGGGTGTAGCGCACACCGGAGCAAAACATCTGCGCGGAGGAGTGCTGGTGGCCATCGCTTAATACGCAGGCATTGGAACGCGGGCTGAGGCAGCGCGGACGGTGACGGTCTCGGAGTGCGACAACGGTCAGGGGTTCCACATTCCTGTTGGGGGGGTCTGCGACAATCGTCCGGGCCGCCATAGCTGAGCTCACACGTCAGGCCTATGTGAGACGTGGGTAGTGCTGCCGCCGTCCCCGTCCATGTGGAGACATCGGAGCGAGGGTGCCGCCGACCGAAACAGTGGTGGGCAGTTGCGCATTGCACGTCGTCAAGATGGAGGGAGAGCTGCAGTGCGGTGCGAATGCATTGACGACTGTGGAGAGAAATGTGGTGGTTGCAGATGTGTCGGCAGTCGCCATGTGATATCGAGTACAGAGAACGACAGCTCGCTTGAAGATGAGGCTGTCCATTCGCAGGCAGCGTCAGCTCATGCAACAAGTGATGGAGGCGCCCGACTGTGTGTCGTTATCAGAATCCATTGTGCAATCTTGCTGTGCCATGGCGTCCGGTGTGATCCCGCGGGCGACTCTGAGGTGGTGGATGAGGAGAAGGACAGGAGGGACATGGGAGGATCTCCGGAAGATGGACGACGCTGCGTACGGGTGCTGTAAGGAGAAGTTGAGGATGTCCCCTAGGGTGTTCTGGGAGATCCGGGAGGCGTTGTCCCCTCATCTGCAGCGGAGGGTGACATTCTACAGGGTGCCTTTGATGCCGGATCACATCATCGTGTACGCGCTTTATCGTTGGGCAAGCGGGGAGACGTACGAGAACAACACATCGTCATTCAGCATAGGACGCGCATCAGGCTTGATTGCGGTGGAGGACGTGACTCGGGCGCTTCTGAGGATTTACTGGGAGAAGATCGTTTAACTGCCAAATGGACATCTTTTATTTTTTGAACGAAATTGAAACCGAATTTTTTTGGCCGAAAACTCGTCGAAATTTGCTGTTCCTGAGGGTCCAGCGTTTTAGACCCCCTGGCTGTACATGGACCTCGCTTGAGACCAGGTACCTCCAGGCAGTCCTGCCTGGAGGTGTCTGGTCTCAAGCTAGGTCCATGTACAGCCAGGGGGTCCAGCATTTGTAAAACGCTGTACCCTCAGGAACAGCAAATTTTGATGAGTTTTTGGCCAAAAAACTCGGTTTTAATTTTGTTCAAAAAAATAAAAAATGTCCATTTTGACGAAATGGTCGTGTTTGGCCTTCCGGGTTGCGGCGGGTGGTCGTTTTGCACGCCTCAGCACTCCACCTGGCAGCACACCGCATGCTGGCAGTGCTCCACCTGGCATCGCTCCGCCCGCTGACAGCGCTCCACCTGGCTGGCAGGGCTCCACCTGGCATCGCACTGCCTGCTGGCAGCGCTCAACCGCGCGACTTGCGTCTGCCCGTTGGCAGCGCTCCATCGTAGCCACTCCGTCTGTCTGGCGGAAGTCTCTATTGGAAATGTCTGATAAACGGTGGGTCATCCCACTGTTGGTGTTCCTCCAAGGCTGCCTCCTTTGACCAAGTATTGTTCGATCTCAACCTGGTCGTTGCCATGTTCAGCAGCTGATTTCGCGTCATCCATTGTAGGTGAGTGCCCCCTTGGGGACCGCGTTGCCTGGGGAAAGAGGAGGAGGATAGGGGTAACACCTTGCAGGAATGGCAGGTCTCGTGGGACCATCGTGCCTATTGCATTGGAGTCACCGTGTTGCAGTATGTGTGATCTGAGTTCCTTTTTTTTTTTTTTTTTTTTTTTTTGGAAGACATGCTCCAATCTATTCGTGGGGAGCAGCACGTGCTGGGAATCGAGCCCAGCGTCCCATATGAAGACATGTAGAAAAAAATTATGAACAAATTGAAGTACCGGGGCCATTACCCGGTTTCGGCTTGAGAGTATCTTCCAAGATCATAAACAAACTGCTGAAAATCGGGATAGATGATGAGAAAACAACGAGTATAGATGATGAGAAAAACTACGAATCCTTTTTTTCGATCGCTAAACACCTCCTGAAATCCACCCGCAATTCTCCGAACACTCAAGTATCTAAGGGAATTCCAGCAGATCATAACAAAGCGCACCAAAACTGACTTATTCTCTGACAAACTCATCCAGCCCTCACGCCCCCTATCCGCTAGGTTACAGAACAACGCGACTCACTACAGCTCCGACCAGTCTCGTCCTGTGTCAGCAACCCCCAGCTGTCCCTTAGGATGCCCCCGCATAGCATCCCAAGATCTCTCTACAAGGCCTCATGCCCTCACCTTCGGCGAGTTACAGGGCATCACCCCAGCTCTGGCTAGCGTCGTTCTGGCATCGAACAGCCACGGATCCTGAATATAACAGTCTAATTCCAGTGCAGCTTCGTATAAACCACCAACAGTCCCTCAGTCTGAGAGTCCTGAGAGATTCTTCAAACTACCAGGAAATAACAAGGGTGCTTGTTTTGAATATTCCAGGAAGAATCAGAAAAGGTCCCAACCAAATTCTGAGTTCGTTTCTAGTTATCATCTGTGTCAATTGGCCTCTCCATCCCAGTATGGTAAAGCCCGGCTGGGCTTCGCTATTATGGGTTTTATTGGCCGGTTCCGGGACCCTCTGCGGGTGGGGGTGGATGCCCAACTGCCATTCTACCGCCTTGTCCTCTCTTCTGATTGGGAGTGTGACCACCCCCGCCGACCAGAGTATGGGGGGGTGCAGGTCGTGATGCTGTGTTCGGTCATGTGATCTTTGAGGAGAAACGATTTTTTGGGATCCTCACCCGCCACCCAGGTGTCACTGGCCTTTACCTGTTGTTCCTGCAGTTCCTGTTCTTCCATTCCTTGTAGAGCTCGCGACCGGTCTGGGGGTGGTGTGGTATCTATGAAGGCTTGGGAGTGTCCAGATCTTTGAGTGGGGCGAAGATAATCAACCAGAGTGAATAGGGCTATATCCAGATCAGGTATGTCCCATTCAAACTCTGACCCTGAGGTATTGTCCAGGTCAAAGCTTTGGCCA
Organism: Chara braunii; assembly: GCA_003427395.1. Lineage (NCBI taxonomy): Eukaryota > Viridiplantae > Streptophyta > Charophyceae > Charales > Characeae > Chara > Chara braunii. Next base: position 5,042,814 of record BFEA01000030.1, read on the forward strand.
TCCTCGTCTGTCCTAGAGTTCGATTCCCATCGTTCTTGTTGTTGTTGTGCTATCGTCAGTTGGGTCCCAGCATTTCCTGTGCGAAGTGAGCCCATGGGGGTGCTGGTTGCTATGTCTGGGGCTGGTTTGATGTGGATCGGTGGCCTGAGAAGGTGTGATGGGACCAGCTTGTTGTAACCTGTTGTCAGGAGGGCTGTATTCTGCAGTCTTCTGCAATAACACTCTCAATCTCCTGGATGATTACTGCAGGCCAGACGATGCCCTCCCACTTGAGGTCTGATATGTTTGTGGTTTTCTGGGCTCTCACCAGTGTCGTGAAGTCGCTCGTGACATTCTCTGTCTGGTCTGTGTGCTGGCACTCTTTTCCCACCTTGTCTCTCAGTGCCAACACTGCATTCCTAATCGTGTTTGCAACTGCTTGCCAATCAATTGTGGAGGGATCCTCAAAGGTGTCTATAAGCTGTGTTAGTGTTGTCGTACTCATAAAAGCTCGCCTGATGTTTTCCCAGTGCAGTGGGGGGAATCGTCATCTGTCCTCCTTGGGCGAGCATGCCCATCAAGATTGTGTCAGTTATAACATTAACTCTTGCTTTAACTTTCTTTTCTTTGGAGAGTCGTTTCGGCCCAGGCGACTTTCTGTTGCAGGGTTCTTGCCCCAGACTCTGATCTCTCCAGTCCCCCAGGGTGGGTGGGTCCTCCCCCATGTGAACATCCGTTCCTAGGGGGGGTGGCGGCGCTTGAGGTGCTTCCACTGGGTACGATCTGCTGCTTCCCAGCCCTCCGGGGGGGATGCCGAGATGTTATGTTGAGATGATATAGTGTGGGGCCCGGTGGTGGAGGGGCGCATCCAGCTGGTCTCCATAATGAGATGTGCGCTGAGGTGTTGGGGAGTGTGTGTACTGGGCGGCCGTCCCTGGAATACCATCCCTTAACATGTGCACAAAGGCCGGGTCTATTTTCAACTCACATTGGTGGCCCAGGATCAGTTCCTGACCCATCTCCCTGGGCCCGGTTTTTAAGGTGGGGGGGGGGGGGGTCACGATCCCATCCGGGACTAGTGCTGTGTCTGCACAGCCGTCTGCCGGACCTGCCACTGGTTATGTCATATGTGGCGCTCTCCACCTCTTCCATCAAGTCCACTCGCGGGTTATCTTGAGGTCTACTTTATGTGATGTTGGGCCCTGGCCTTCCGTAGTGGTCTGTGTTTGGGCGTAGGTGTCAGCCTGTCAGGGGGGAGCGTGTTTTGGGGCCCTGGATTCTCCCCTACCAGACCTCGGGTCAGGTTCGGTTGTTCCGCCTGTTTCGTTTGCTGCATTTGATTATTCCCCTCCCCCTGGCCTTGGTGAGCACAGATTGCATCTATCCTGTTTTTTTATTGCTACACCTTCTCTGTTGTGGTTTCATCCTCTTTCAGCCAGTCTTCCTTCCTGTTCCCTTTGCCTGAGTTGTTTTCAGGTTGGTGGCGTTGCTGTTGGTGCACCCAGGTGTCCGTGGTGGCTGCTGGCTGAATTCTTCTATGTTGGAGGGAGGCGTGCTGTCTGTAGTTGTATGTGCTGGTGGCAGTGATCAGTCACCTGCTTGGTGCTTTGCTGTTGTTGGAGTGCAGTTTTGTTCAGACTATTCATCCCTGTCTGGTTTGTCTTGTTTCGGTGGTCAGACTGTGTGGGACTTGCGTGTTTGGCTGGGGGGGGGCCTGTCGTCCACCTCTTTGTGCTTTCATGTCACCCTTCCCGGGTTTCACTCTGTTCGGGGTTCCGGGGAGCCCTGGTTTCCTATTGCATCGGCCCTTTGGGCCGGGGTTGCTGATGCCTCTATGCTTGCCGTGGTTCCTTTTGCTGCCGGGACCGTCGGGGTCCCTGTCGGGCGCCTGATCGTTGCCCCAGCAGTTGTTGTCTGTTCGGCTGGGGGGGGGGCTGCAGTCCTCCCAGCGCATTCATGTCTCCCATCTCAAGGTTAGCCATACCCTCAGTATCAATCTATATTTACCAGAGTCAATATGTACACATGTGAGTGAGTGTGCCTGCTCAGGGTTATGGCGTGATCATTGTCCTCGTGTGGGAGTAGTCATGGCTATTTGGTGTCAATCTCTACTCGTTTGAGTGGGTAAGTGTGCGCGCTCCGGGGTGCTGTGTGATGACCGTCCTCGCATGGGAGTGGTCACGTGGGAGTGTTCATGGGTGTTTGTGGGGGTATATGTTTGACAAAGAGGGCAAGGAGGGCGAGGGAGGGGGTGGGGGGGGTGGAGGCGGGGAAGGAGAGTCAGGGTAGGGCTTAGGCCTTCACTTGGGCCGGTGATTTATCAAGGGCCGGGAGGGATAGGAATGATGGGGTTGCCGACCAAGGAGGATCTCACCATCCACTCGTCGTGGCATATCCACTGCAGCACTTGATCCGGTGCCGTGCCTCTATCGCGATCCACCCGCTTACCGTCTCTCATTCCTCCTCTTGTTCCTCGTGTCACTGCTCACTTCCTTCGTCGCATCCTCCTCACCCGTCCCACCGGTCGTCCCCACTTCCTCTCCAGCTTCAGCTTCAGCTCCTGCATTATGAGTGTCACCTCGACCTTTCTGTAGATCTGCTCTCTGTCCATCCCCCAGCTAACCTCTATCTGCCCTTTTCTTTGTTCGTAGTCAGGTCTATACGGCGTTTCTCCCAGTTTCATTACCCCCTCGGAGTCGATTCTCTAAATTCCCGTCCTTTGATCGTGTCTCCATCTGTTCTTCGGTCGTGGAGCATGCCGCCTTTGTGCTCAAGGGATCCTGAGGAGATAACCGTCTTTGCCCCCTTCCTACCAGGTCAGGCTATCACTGTACGGTACCTCGCCTTCCTCGGCGATGCTGAGGGAGTCAACCAGAGTGCGACGAGGCCTTGCCCGCCGGTCCGGTCAGTGCGCTTGGGCAAACGTTCTGCTCTGTCGTGGGTCCGCCTATGGGGCCTATAGAAGAATGTCCATACCTGGCCCTCGAAGTGATATACGACTGTCCTTACAGCGAGGACATGAAACATAGCGTATACTGACGTTCACAATCAGTCTTCCAAAAAGATGCTCATACCACTCTAAACTCGCACTAGGCTCTCAAAATTACAGAATAGGAAAATAAGCGGCCAGATCGAGTTCTTCAATTAGGAGGACTGGATCTGGCCTCTGATTTTGAGATTGTGCGGCTTTGAGTGCCTAGTGTGAGTCTGCCCTTAAACCACCGGTACTTGGCCCAGCTATCGATGTCGAGCCTTGGGGCACCCTGCGGGCCAAGTTTCGATGAACCGCCAACGTGACATTTTGATTTCGTTTCGGTGGCCAGCCTCCAACCATTGTGGTCTGGTACCCCGAAGCCCTAAAAGTGCGCCGCGTTAACGGGGAAGCGCCACGGTCGATGTATGGGCCACGTACTGGCGGTTTAATAGTACCTTGGACAAAGTGTTTGAAAAAAACAACGGCCTACCTCAATTGGTACACCCCATGAACTATTCAAATATAGACCCAAGTTTGAATCCAGCTGTCATCAGATGAACATAATTGAATAATTATGAATTAACTGGGGCCGATCAACTCAATGATGATGATATCTCAAGGCCATCGCTTTTTTTTTTTTTTTTTTTAAGTGTTTGAAAAGAAAAGGAAAAAAAGAATAGTTCTGGAAGTTATCCTTGCCTGTGGTCCTCAGAAAGGGTGACCTTCAGGGACATGCCTGAGACAAAGTACAGACCATATGCAGTGAAGGGATCTCTCAGAGAGCTCAAAATTGATCCTAGAAAACACAGATGAAGAAGTGGTCTGTGTTAAGACAAGGTAGAAGAAAAGAGAGAAAGAAAGAAGAAACCTCCTCAGTGATGATATCATGGAATATAGAAATATTGTACAAAACGAAGGCTTGTTTGCGGTAATGATCGGACAGGGGGTCACAACACCTCCTTTAACCCCCCCCCCGCACCTCCCCACCCATATCTCACATCACCATGCCCACCACACCACAATCCGAACCCGATTCCTGAGCCCCCGCCCCCCCCCCCCCCCCCCCCCCCCCGCCCCACCCGATCACCTCCCCACCGCCCCCCCCCCCCCCCCCCCCAATGAGGAAGCTACCGCCGTGGGAAAAAGCAGATTTGGATGTGAGATCAATAAATGCAAATGGACTGGCGGCCTCGACACAGCAGAAAACACAAGCGATATGGGACATGATCCGCTCAAACGATGCCAACTACTGGCCCAACGCCGTGTGTGTGCAAGAAACTCACCTGTTGGACAATCCGACACACCAGGCAAGGGCCCAACAAATTTGGCCATACCAATCTTTCCATGCGCATACGAAGAACTACCATTCTGCAGGGGTGGCAATCTGGCTCCCCCCCACATCGAGACTTAAGCCCCTTGAAGTGATCAGAGATGAGACCCACGGGAGATGGGTGCTCATGAAGGCCCTGTGGGAAGATGAAGAAATCTGCCTGTCAAGTGCCTATGCCCCTAACACACCGGCAGAAAGAGCATAATTTTTTCTATACCTTTTGCAGACGCTCCCTGCCGACCTTCCCATCATCCTGGCTGGCGACTTCAATCTAGCGCCGGACCCTACAATAGATAGAAGGAGCCAAACTCAGCCGGATGGACCGAGCCAGTCAATGCCGCATCAAGGACTTGATACCCTTATGTTCAATCAACTTATGGCAGAATTTCAGCTGGTTGACTCGTACAGGACCTTATACCCCACAAAACAGACATTCACATCCATTAAATCTGGGGGATTTGGAAGGATTGATAAATCTGGCAATCCTAGAAAGGATTGAAGAGGTGGTTCTGTTTTCCCTTGCTTAAGATTATTGGAATGATACTCGGTCACCCCGGGTAGACTGTGAGGACCCCGGCCTCAATCTTTTTATTGAAAATATCTGCCTTGGGCACTGGGCCCTTTAAAAAAAAAAAATCTGGGGGATGTGAGAGTCTGTCAAATTCAAGAATCGATCTCATACTCCTCTCCAAAGATCTAGCAGGCCCGCTGATTGAGGCTGCCATACTCCCTTTCGGCCCCTCCCGCTCCTTCGACCATAAGATGATCGCCATCGGCCTCGTCACGCGACCATCCTTCAAAAGGGGGCCCAGTTTCTTCAAGTTTAATACATCACTAATTAAATTACCGACATTCCGACAAAGAATACTGGGAGTATTGGCAGTCCAATAAATAGGATGCTGGATCAGTGGTAGATTGGTTTAATCAAGGGGTGGCCCAACTAAGAGAAAAAGTGAAAAAAATATTCAATCAAAAGGGCGAGAGAACGAAAAGCGGTCCTGGAGGACCTCCTTTGCACCTTGGAAAATTGGGATGATAAATTGTCCACCACCCCGCTGGACGACAGAGTGTATTCTAACCTGCAACAGGCCAGAGACCGACTCCAAGAGCATCAGGACACCCAAGCGGAGGCATGGAGAATTCAGGCCAGAATCAAACGTACTCAGACAGATGGGACGATGGCAAAAACGTTTTTTCAAAAAGCTAAGACGAGAACAAAACAGGCAGCCATTGTTTCGCTCAAACACCCGCTGCATGCTGACCGTCTAGAGGCCGTTAATCCCTACCAAATCACTGAATATGCTGCCAATTACTACCAAGAACTGTTCACCTCCAAGATATCCTAGCGGACAGCTGACAACGTCACAGTTGCGAGGCAACAAATGTTGCAGAACCTTGAATCAATCCTCTCGTTAGAGAACCGCTCTGCACTGAAGAGCCCACTCTCCACGACAAAAATTTACACTGCCCCCCAACAAATGGAAGACGAAAAAACACCCGATTTGGACTCGTTTCCCAAGGAATTTTGGCTAGCATTCTGGGACACAATTGGAACAGACCTCATGGGGTATATTAACGCAGTTCAGACTGAAGGCACGTTTGGAGGCCTCCTCAACCAAGGAGTCACCACACTCCTGTACAAGAAAGGCTCGAAGAATGAGGTTAGGAATTACAGACCCATAACACTACTGCCTGTTCCCTACAAAATGGTGGCGAAGGCGCTTACTAACCGCATGCTCCCCCATATGACACACCTCATTCACCCCGACCAGTCCGGGTTTATACCTGAAAGGAACATACAAGATAATATCTTATTGGTGAATGAGATCATAAAATACACAAGACGAAGGAAGAAGGATGCTGCAGTCCTCTTCATTGACTTCGAAAAGGTCTATGACCATGTGGATTGGGTCTTCCTGGACCTCTGTATGCAAAAAATGAATTTTGGTCCCAACTTCAGGAAATGGGTGGATACCGTCCATAGAACAGCGACAACCAATTTCATGGTGAACGGTCATCTCTCCAACCCTTTCCCGCTTCAGCGATCGGTTAGGCAAGGGGATCCTGTTGCCCCATTGTTTTTCGTTATCATAATGGAGGCACTTGTCACGGCTATCAGAGCTAACCCCAAAATAAAGAAGATAGATGTGCCCGAAATCCCGCACCACTGCATCTCAGTCACATCGCTCTTTGCTGATGATCTGACGGTGCTGATCAAGGTCAATCAGTCCTCTCTACAAGCGCTGGTCGCTACTATACATACATTCTCAATAGCATCTGATATGGTCGTGAACTGGGGAACCAAGACTGAGGGTTGGTGGCTCCACCCACAAGACATTCCACCCCCCCCCGACCCGGCTGTTGTATGGAAACACAAGGAGGAGACTATGCGGATATTGGGAGTGCGCCTGACAGCGCTGGGACCTCCGCTCGATCATGGGGCCTCCTGGTGGAAGAGGCCCTGAGAAGAAGGGCCTACACACTTCAATTGTGGATAGGGAGCTTGCACTTAATACCGCAATATTTTCGACAATGTGGTATAAAGCGGCATGCTGGCCGATTCCGCCCAAGCAACTTCAAAGATTGAGGAAAGCGGCGGCTACATACCTGTAGAAAAATGATCATGAGGACCTTGCCTTCATCTCCAGAGTAGCTTGGGACAGCATGGCCCAACCTAGCTCAAAAGGGGGTTTGACAATTCTGGAACAGCAAGACCAGTTAAAAGCGCTCTCTTTCAAAAATTTTATCCGTCTGTTGATGGGGAATGATATCTTATGGGCCCCTTATGCACATATCCAGATCATCGATCTTGCCCCCGCCTCCCCACAGGACAGGCAGGTACACCCGCTGCAATGGCTAACTAACCCGGCGTGGTCGATCCCTGGACCGCACTCATTAGTCGCCCCTCTCGCTCAACAGGCACCAGCAAGAAGTGACATAGCAAATGATCCGCTATGACCCAACATGGTGAAACTGTGGAGGGAGATGGGCCCTCAGAGTGTCCCTCCACACCTACGCTGGCATGACATAGTTAGGCAACCACTCTTCGGAAATCCGCTTATATGCGACGAGGAAGGGCGACCATTCCAACTGTCAAAGCGTTCACATTGGAGGCAATGGGTCGCTAAAGGCGTCTTCACTATGGGAGATATATGGGACTTCCGAAGGGGTGCATGGAAAATAGCGGAGCAACTTAAAGATCAATTGAAATATGTCAGAGGAAGGGAGGAAAACGTGGCGAGACTCCAAGAATCCATTCCCCTCGCATGGATCCAGCCCCTGAAGAACAACCCCTCGATTGAAGAAGGAGATTGGGTTGTTCATTGGCCCCAGAGCGAACTCTCGCACTCGGTGGGCAAGTTTGTCAAACTGAGAGACCGGACTGCCCATATACAAGCACATAACATATCTACTCCAGGGGCTACATGGTCAGCACTGCGAAGAAATCAAGATGGGGACGCAAACCGTAACTGGGCTAGCCTGATCAGGGTGAGGGTGGTGGAGGGAACACACCAATCTCATTTCGTGTACCGACCATGCTCCCCGATCTCGACCCTCCCCTTTGATCCTGCAAAATGGAAGTGGACCCAAAACGGGGCCACCGCACCTCCTGTAAAACCATGGGAGTACACGGTCAAGCACGAATATCGAACAATACATAAAACGCAGTCCACAGAAAAGACTGTGCAAAAAAGATGGGACAAAGACTCTATCCTTCCACGGGGGGAGATGACCGATTTTCGATGAAACCACTACATAAACATAATATCGACATCTCACCGGGCCCTCCAATGGCAAATATTGTATCGATGTCTGCCCACCCCTGACTAGCTTGTCTCGAGGACAGACTTGGAACAAAAAGGCCTCCTCTCCCCCATTTGCAGCTACTGTGACTGGTTCTCCCAACCCTCCCGTGCCACACTGGAACATTGCCTACTGGGATGCCCTATGGTAACTCAGATCTACAAATGGTGGGATGTTGCCTGGACATGCCTAACCGAGTCCCAATTTCCCTGGGCTCCGAAACTGTTGCTGATTGGCAACCTGACAGAATCTCAGGCGGGTTGGTCTCCCTATGAGAGGAATCTGTTCCATATCACTAGAATAGAACTGTTGATGCTCGCCTGGCGGTCCCGCTGGTCCTTTGAACGAAAACAACACACTTTTACCGCCCCCCAAGCAAAGGAACACCTAACACAGTACCTGGTGGGAAGGGTAAGAGCAGCATGGGATCGTTCCAAACAACAAATCCAAAAGATACAGGAAGACCCAACCCTCACAGAATCGCAAAAAAAAATTAAAGAAAACAAAATGACAAACCGATTCACAGATGAGTGGCTGGGTCAAAAGAGAGTTATGGCAGACCTTCAGGACTCCCGACTATGTTGGAAGAATTGGAGGATGGAGGTAAAACCATATGACCACTTCTCGGTTCCGTTTGATGCTTCCCCCCCTTCCTTCGTTCTCCTCTAAAAAATATGATGGAGACCCCGTCAGCCTGCCCTTACACACCCCTCTCCCCTCCCCCTATTCCCCCGTTCCTCCTACAACCCTTCCAGCCATCAGATACTCGTACAGAAGGGTCAGCCGCACCACAACTGGAGCGGAGGCAATGGATGACATCACATGACGGAAGGCAGCTGGAAACTGGAGTGAACTCGAGAGATGACATCAGATGAAATCAGAGGACGGAAGGCTGTCGGAGAAACATCGACCCACAAGGGGGAAATCGGCATATCAACAACTTTGACGCATACATCAGGGAGCAAGCTCCAGAGGGGTGTGGGTTCCTGGGTATAATTACAGCAATGCCAAAGAAAGGGAAGGTGAACATCATGGGACCGTTGTCTTCAGAGTTTGTTCTCCTTGCAATCACCAGGCATCACATTGTTCACTACTTCATATCATGCTGGGCGTTTTGTCTGTACACGCCAAGGATCACCAAAACCCTCAGCAGGAGTTTAGAGAGGGTTTAGGGTTTAAATGGGACAAAATACGGCCCCTGTAATCATCCTGCATCACATTGCGTAACTACCCCGTATCATTGTGTTTTTTTTTCCCCCCTCAGGCTTTGAAAGTTTACGAATGTCCAGAGTATGGGTTCTGACAGGGTCTACCATTAAATGGGAACATCATATGGTTACAAAAAACAGGGGGGCTGCAAAATAGGGCAGGGCCACTAGCCAAGGACGCTCCAAGATGGGATGGGAGACATGAGCAGCTCCAAAGGGAAAATGGAGTCCCAAGTTTAGAAGTGAAATGACCTTAGCCCTACAAAATGAAACAACAAATTTTGTACTGCAAGTTGTTCAAAGGGACACTGGACCCGGTTTCCAGCAGGTGCCGCTCCCCACCAATAGATGGAGCAGCCCGACAGATAAGCTGTCAATTCTGACGGTTCTCTCACTACCGCCGGGATAGAGGGTTTACGCAAGGGCTTTTCACAAAAAAAAAAAAAAAAAGTAATTACAGACCTATCACCCTCCTCGTGGCCTCGTACAAACTAGTCGCCAAAGTCCTCACTAACAGACTGCTACCCTTGATGAACATGTTGATCCACCCAAACCAAATAGGATTCATGCCCAATCGCAACATCGAGGACAATATCCTGCTTATCAACGAGACCATCAAGTATGCCCGCTAGCGAAAAGCCCAATCCGCAATTCTCTTCATAGACTTTGAAAAGGCATATGATCATGTCGATTGGGACTTCCTCGACATGTGCCTAGTCAGGATGAACTTTGGTCCAGTTTTTTGCCAATGGGTGCACCTGCTATACAGATCAGCCACAACGAACATAACGCTTACTAGTTACCTCTCACCATTGATCCGCCTTCAGAGATCGGTGCACTAGGGAGACCCCATTGCACCATTGTTGTGTGTCATAGTCATGGAGACCCTTACATCACTAATCAGATTCGACCCCCATATCAGCAAGGTGCCTATCTTGGATATACCTCACCACCTCATACCGATGAATCGCTCTTCGCATACGACCTCACCGTCCTTATACATGCAGACTCGGTCAGTTTCCAAGCCCTCGCCCAAGTTATACATTTTTTCTCACTGACGGCTAATATGAAGGTCAATTGGGGCTCCAAGGCAGAGGGTTGGTGGCTCCACCCTCAAGGACAACCCCCCCCCCCATCCGAGCCGAGCGAAACATGGGTCTGAGGGGAGGTCAATATGACAGTGGACCGACGAGCAAAATGGGAAGGCTTGCACACCTCACTGGTGGGACGCGCGTTAGCAATTCATAGTGCAGTCGTGACACCCATTTGCTACAAACTGGTTGTATGGCCGCTAAACAAACAGCAGGGCGTCAAATTAAAGAAAGCGCTTACAACGTATTTGTGGGAAAACATCACTAAGGCTCAGGGTTGCGTCAACAGGGTGAGATGGGATGTGCTCACACAGCCTAGATCCAAAAACAGCGATTTCGTCAAAACGGACATTTTTTATTTTTTGAACGAAATTGAATTTGTCATTTTTTAGCTGATTTAGGTGCAAAAACCATTACAAAGAGATGTTGGGTATATGGGGTAAGGTGTAAGGTGTAAGGGGTGAGGGGTAAGGGGTGAGGGGTAAGGGGTAAGGGGTAAGGGGTAAGGTGTAAGGGGCACGGTGTGAGGTGAACGGGGTAAGGTATAAGGGGTGAGGTGTAAGGGATATGTGGTAAATTGCAAGGGTCAAGTGGCACAGCGTATCGAGTAATATTTGACACCTTATATACATTGTTTTTGTCACAAACCATCTTGTGGCCTCCCCCCCCCCTCCAAATCATATTATGGATTATCATATACACACTACTCACGAGCCACTGTGTCCAAAGCCATTCGATGACGTATCGCGGGTATATCATCAGCAGTGAAAACGAAAGGTGGAAGTTGGCCCCGTGCCAAGAGTGATGCATACGTGAGCATAAAGACCCCGCACTCGTTCGTGTCGTGTTACTTCGGAATGCCCTCTACAGTCCATATGTGATTGAATGGTTTTGTGTCCACCTCTTTGCCTTGCGATTTCGATCTTTCGAATATAAACTTTGCAAACCCGTCGGTCACCTTTCTCGCCAACTCCATGTCGGGGTCGAGGGAGTCGTAAAATTCGAATTTCCTCCTTCTGAAGTCTGCCACGACAAGGGTCCAGTGGTTCTTGTGTTCGATATGGAAAGGAGCAATAATCAAGTCCATGTCACTTATGATAACATTCTGACACCAACGTTCTACCTCTCGACCTCTATATCTCATTTCATTGTCGAAAAGTTAGACGAACAAAAATGAGCTCAGCACCGATACTCTAGGAATGCGACCCTTTCCTTCTCTAATAACTATCTCATTCTCCGCGTCGCATTCTACGTGTTGTATTCTACACCAGTTGTCCAATGCTATGAGATTGAGGTGAAAGTTGATGACATTGTCGTTTAACCACTGACGTTCTACATCGAGTAAAAGGAAATCGTTGCGAGTTAGTTGCAATACCTCGTTCATGTATACGTCGTGTGTGGTGGCTATGGGATACCTATTCCCGTATTCGCGGATGATACGCGTCAAGGATGCCGTCTCCCTCTTTGATAAAGACGAAGTTGCGAGATGCATTGTCCATCCTCTTTTGCACAATCTTGTATCAGTTGTTGTCATTTGCACTGCACACCACAAACATGAGGAAGACGACATTCACGGGGGCGGATGGGGAAAGGATGGTGAGTGCATGGCCAAATGCTTTGTGGGAGCTAATGCATGCAACGCATGTTTTCAATGTTTCTCTAATCTTTTACTTGCATTTACGACATTCACGTATACAATCAA
>BFEA01000030.1:5081371-5096899 GCA_003427395.1 Chara braunii
GACACCCGTGCACGGTCGGGGGTCCGGCGTTCCCGAACCGCCCTACCCCCTCCGCCCTTTCCGCACAGGGGTCCGACGGATTGGAAACGCCGGACCTCCGACACCCCTGCACGGTCGGGGGTCCGGCGGATTGGAAACGTCGGACCACCGACACCCATGCACGGTCGGGGGTCTGGCGTTCCCGAACCGCACTGCCCCCCTCCACCCTTTCCGTACGGGGGTCCGGCGGATTGGAAACGCCGGACCTCCGGGGGTCCGGCGTTCCCGGACCGCCCTACCCCCTCCACCCTTTCCGTACGGGGGTCCGGTGGATTGGAAACGCCGGAGCACTGAGACCCGTGCATGGTCGGGGGTCCGGCGTTCCCAAACCGCCCTGCCCCCTCCGCCCTTTCCATACGGGGGTCCGGCGGATTGGAAACGCCGGACCTCTGACACCCGTGCACGGTCGGGTCCGGCGGATTGGAACCGCCCTGCCCCCTCGACCATGCACGGTTGTCTGGTATGCAGCGTTCCCGATTTCGCAAACCCCCCTTGCCGAAAGGATGGCGGGCGTATGGCAGGTCACGTGCCTTCTTGAATGTCTCGGACCACGTGCAAGTGCTTCTGTGTATTGCTCATTGCTGTTCTCCTGCCCGTCTTTGTCTTGCCTTTGCACCCGGCAGGTAAATCTGGTGCGTCGACCTCTGCTCAAAATAAACGGTATGGCAGGTCTAAGACTTACAACAACAAACCGTGGGCTCTTGACTGGGTAGGCGGTTTGCATAAACCGGGGTGTGGGGCTGTTATCTTCTTGAGCGATGACAATGGCGCCACTTGGTACTGTTGTGGGGGTGTGGAGAAATCCGAGGCGGGCAGGATGACCTACGAAGGGAGGACGTTCAGGACCTTCTTCCTCACATCCGTCTTCGACAGCGCTGTGACAGACTGGGTCAAGGAAGACAAGAAGGTCTCCCTTGACCTGCGTCTCGTCCAAGGATACGACGTCAAGGCATTCTCCATGAAAGCGTTTGACGTGCTTGGGGAGGGAACTGAATTCCGCATGCTTTCTCCAGAAGAATTTCTCAACAAAACAAACGCTAACTGCGTCACTGGCTGCCTTCCTGTCGTCGACAGTTCTTTCGGGATGAGCGAACCTTTGGTCCAATTCAACAGTCCGATGGACCTGCTGCCAGGTGTGGTTAAGCGGTACAGGGAAGACTTTTCAAAGCTGCCGCCAGACCAGCAAGCGGATTGTGTTTTTTTGCCCTTCGAGGCGGGTTCCAAGAGTAGGGGACAAACGCCGTCCGCGACGACAGGGAAGACAAAGCAGTTGCCGGGTGGGCTGTCGGGCACGAATCTTCCCTCGCCCTCCGTGAGGGGAGGTCGTGATTTTGCTCAAGGTTCAAGCGAGGCAACGGAGTTTGATGACAGGCTTCTGCACCAGCGCAATATTGGTCGTGAAAATTCTCAAGGCAGTGCAATTGCCCTGGACGAGGACAACGACGAGGACGAGGAAGGAAGAAGTGTCGGCCCGCATGACGACGGAGGTAATAAAGCAGATGTGGAAGTTAGGGATGACAACATGCAGGACCGGGGCGCGCTTGCTGACGAGGACGCCGACACGCCAATGCATGGTCATGACATCTTGCCCGTCGGCGCTGTGGGAGCCGCACGTTGTCAGCCCTCAACGTCCCGTGGRATTTCGCTATCGCAAAGCAGGAGTAAGGGKGGGCACGACTCACATGCAATGCAAGGACCGAAGGCGAAGAAAAGGACAAGGGAGACTTCTCCGTCTGCTTCTACTCACAAGAGGCAAGCCAGGACTGACGCTGTCAATGAGGCTCGTGGAGCTTTGACARCGTCCCAGGAGGCGCGGCCTCCTCGGAAAAACAGCCAAGGGGGGCGATCTGGGGGTCAAGGTGGTGGCCGTGGGGGCGGTGGCAGTGGTCGGGCGCGGAAAGGCTCCCAGAGGGTGAGACCACAAGAGCTGCGGGACTCGGGGGTTGAGGGCGAGGGAGTGGATCCTCGCATGCCCGAAGATGCTGATGAGCTGGTTCAGGGCATCGCGCCCATCGACACTACGCGTTGTTTCTTCCTCGAATATGATGACCAAGGCTTTGCTACACAAGACGTCCATGCTCTTCACATTGACGTCATGAGAATCAAACGCATTCCCCGCAGAAGGATTCTTTTCAACCACCGCTCGTTGTCTGAAAACATTGTGCGGGGCAACGATAATGTCATCGAAAGCTCCATCAGCACGGACCCGGGGGCGTGGGATAGGCCCGAGCTCGTGCTTGCGTCAGTTGACCGCCATGACATTGTCGGCGGCCAGGGAAGACGGATCACGCCGACCGAATTCTTGGAAAGGGACCCGACAGAGTTCGACTGGTACGCTGTCTGTGGTCAGCATACCGTTGAGGCCATGAAGAGATTGGTCAGAAAGGACTCCCCGACAGTTAAAGTCTATGGCCTCAACGCGTACTCTAAGGTGCGGGTCGTCTATTTCGGAGATGATCAARCACGAGGGTATTTCAATGTCTCCTGCTTCGACAACACACGMGAAAATCGCTCCATGATKTTGTCATTCGAGGACGCTGTCCGTGACATCAGGCAATGGTGGATAGACAACAATAGAATCGAGGCCCCGAAAGCCAAGGTCAGCGAGAAGGATGCGGTGGCCGTTGCACATCAGAAGACGTGGCAGAACTTCTTGAGGACCTGCATGGGGAAGGCATGCGACAAGGTGTTTGTAAAGCAAGCTCTCGAGAATGAGTACAGTAAGGATTGGAGTAATAAACTCCGGGGCTACATGAACCTCGCCACATCCAGTGTGGCCGCTGGTCGAGAGGTTCTTCGAGATGTTCAACGAAGGAAAGCTGTCAGTTGGCGATGGCAAAATCCCGCTTGACATGCCCGGGAGGATGGAAGGCCGCCTGCCAGGCCCGTACACCGATGAGACCAAGGGACAAAGAACATTGTACCATTGCATATATGCAACAGATGGTCCTAAAGGTTCCACCGTGTCGTGGAAGGATCTCTGTCCTTCCTACTTCAAAAATTTTGGGGATTTGACATGTCGTGAGAGGGAGGTTGCGTTGCTCCTGCTCATGAAGGGGAAGGTGGTCGCAACRAACGTCAAGGTCTTGCCTCCAAGAGTGAACACAGAGTGCCTCCTCGACATCATGCGAAAGGAGCGGTACATGGTGCGTATGTTCAATTATGTTCTGTTCCGCGCCGAGGGAAGGGCGGACGACGAATGGAACGACGCGTTTTTCATGTCGTACAAGGACCTTGAAGACAGGTATGGGCCAAACGGTCTGTGCGCTGCTGAATGGGAGAAGGAACGGGACAACTTACATGTCAATAAGGTGAAGATGGTCCCTCGATGACTTGGAGGATTGGAGGAGGCAAGGCAAGGTGCGGGCTTGGGGCCTACGACGACAATGTATAAGGAGACTCCGTTTCACCTTAAGGTCTTCATATACACTGCAATCGATAAACTCGATTTGCTTCGCGCCGAGGTGAAACGGATCGCCTCCAGCGCGCGTCATATTGTGTGGGACAAGCTTGGCAAACAAACGACGTTGCTGCCTGTGTGCATGCCATCGAAGGAAGTGTTGGCAGCGCCAGACGACATCGTCGCTGCAGCGCAAAAAATGACATGCAGGGCCGCCATCGTGGACATCCCATCCTCGAACTTCAGCACGACGTGGACCTCTCACGAATTTGATGCCTTGCACACATTGATGACCAATGACACCCGGGGGGAGCACGCATCCATCACACTCAGAAGAGGGGAGAGAAAAGGATGGAGTAATAGTGCCCCGACCCTCAGACAACTAGGAGCAAGGAATAAGAAGACCTCACATTACAGCACCAAAACAGGGGGACGACAATGGATGAGGGAAGGATAAGGAAGTGCTCACAGAAGGTGCAAATGCACCTCAGCCCCCGGGCAGCTCGGACATTGGAACAAAAAGGGTGCATAACACAACATCAAAACAGGAGGACAATAAGAACAGAGTGGTGGGAAAGGAGCCGCAAGCCACAAACGGCCCCGCCACCTCAGTTAGTGGTAAAAAATCGCCCCCCCAGCTCCCTGAAGCACTTTCTGCCCCAGCACAATCGGATGCAAACAAATCGGCTTCCATTGATTTTATCGCCCCGCTCAAAAGCCACTTCATTCAACAACTGTATGCGGAACCTGAAAGGAAATTTCAAGTGAAGGATGGCTATATATACCCTCATTCAATATTCCCAGCCCAAGCTAGGTCCACAAGAGATTTGATTTATACGCAAAAAGCAGTCCAATTTCGATTTCAGCCCATGCACCCAGGCTTGTTGATTAACGATAGGGTCAAATGGATCACCAACACAAGCTTGCTATGATCAAACCGGAAAGACAGCTGGTTCATGACCACTTCCTTATCGAAGTGGATAGTCCAGAATGCATCACGGTGGTCGCCCAATACTCAACAGATAACCAACTTCTCCTCATAAGCAGAGCTCTGCAATTCAGGGGGAAACCTGTGGGGGTGACATCTTGGTCTCCGGTCGACCCGCAATCCATTGACGAACGAAGGGAGCATCTGATGAAAACCAACTTTTGGGTTGAATTTAGATTTGTTCCTTTGTGCGTGCAAGGGGCAATCCTTACTGACCTCGAGAACATTACCCACATCAAAGGTTTCATTACAAACCTGCCACAATTTCTGGGCAAAAGGGACAATACCCTACTGGTGGCAGTGGAATGGGACGAGTCCTACCCCTTTCCCCTCAACGAGGAATGAAGATATTCCCAGGGGGGTAGAGAATTTTTGGTTCCCATCAGCCACACACAGGACCCCTGGCGCTATGTATGCAAGACAAGGGGCCACTTGTGTACAAACGATTGTTGCCCAACAAACAAAAACAATAAAAAGAAAGGGATTAAGGGCCTTGTGATTCCGGATCCGACAGACGAGGAGAAATGGTACCCGAAAGAGAAGGAATTACAAGGCTGGCTTTTCAAACCATATGCTGACGGACAGCATGGGAAATGGATGTGGTAGGGCAAAGGTCAACCGACAGCCCTACCCACTGGAGCCGGAATTGAGACAGGGGAAGACTCAAAGCAAACAGCCAATCCAGGAGAGGCACTAGGGCTGGGGGACCGTGGAAAAAGACGAAGGAATACTGCCCTCAATGACGACACGAGTAGGGGAAGGACAAACAGGAAGAGCCACACCCTGAACACTAAATCTAACAGGGATATGGCACCCCCGATCTCCGATAGACCTCGAACTCTGACCCCCGCAGTATATCCAACCCACAATAACAGGGGACTAGCACCTTCCCACCAAGTCTTCAAGCCCAAGCCAAAGGCCGGACCTTCGGAACCCCCCAAGGAACGGACACCCGCACCGGGACGGCTCTGAGAGGGATGGTGACAAGGTTGGGATGTCTGTAGGCCAGTGCGCTCAGTATGCTCTGAGGCAAAAAGCCATATTAGTCAACTCCAACAGATTACAAACGTCATGGCCACACCAACTTCCACAAGCACGGACCGCTCAAACTACACTATCACAAAATGACCAAACACAGGCTGTGGGAAAGGGAGCCCCCCCCCCAAAAGGGACGGATCCCACCATGCAAAGCTCAAATTGATGGAGCGGTGAGGACAACCTCTGAAGGAAACCCGGTTCATGCTCAGGTTGTACTGACACCGCAAGATCGGTTGACGCTGCAACATGACAAACCAAGTCCGGCCACCTTCCAGCCACCCAAGACTGTTATAGTACTAAGTGTTATGCCCTTAACGCCCCAAAATAGGACACCTGTCGGAGACATAACAGAACAACAAGACCAGCCCATACTCACAGTCCATCCATCTCACAACCGAGGGAGAGACAAGGGGGAAGCTGCCTGGCTGTCTCTATCGAGGCCAACCCAAGCTGGAACACACCCAGAGGAGGCTGCCCATACTTGAATGACCGGATAATCATGGATAACACAGCCTGACGAACTCAATCGTACCCCACCCCCCCAGCTGGAGCCTACAGAAGAGCATAGCTGCCTCACAAACACGAAAGTGGCAAAGTTCGAGCACTCCGAGAGACCACCGATGTCCCTTATCGCAGATAACAATAACGACGAACCTAATCGGCTTCCATGAGAGATGCACTCTTACAGGATGAATGGAGGGGAGATGGAACTGATCACACAGGCTACAACTCGGCCACGGGAGCCGGGTGAAACGTCCTCGGCAGTCACTGGGGGAAACGACGCAAACAAGAGGGATGTAAGAACCTCCAAAATCCTCAACCCCCACCAAATGTGGCTTAAAGCTAACTCACTCCTCACCAAGATTAAAGGTGCAGTGTTCACCCAGCCTCGGGGTGTTTTAAAGGGCAAGATGGAATTTGCGACTGTCACCCCCCTCTCAGCATTGGATGAACCTTCCTCTTCAGAATAGGGTTTATCAGGCAATGAGGACTCAATACCAAGCCGCTCATTGTCTCAGCACACGCTGCCCAGTCGCGGTCACATTCACATGCAACTGCTACTGTCACAACCCTCCTCCAGCACCCCACAAGAGCCACAAGAGGAGACCTGTGTAGCAGGTGCGACTTAAGTGTCACCCTGTATGATTAAGTTACAGTTGTCACAGTCGCAGTCACATGTGCACCCACAATCGCAACCGTCACAGTCACAGTCACAGGTGCACCCACAATCGCAGCCATATATGGCGCCAAAACCAACACCAGAACACCGAAATGCGGATGAGGAGGACGGACAAGAACACCGCAACGACGGGGAAGAACAGACCCAAATACACGAAGGTGTACCCTGTCTTGATGGGAAGGGGCGACATACCATAAGACTTAAGGAAGTGGTCTCAGAGCTCACCAGAGAGCGAAAGTTCCTTTTACTCCCCCTCCCCGGAAAAGTCATGCAGCAGACCCGACCCCTTCCCTCAGAAGCAGACGAGTCAGAGCTTCGCGGACGGAGTCAGGTTAAGCCTGAACAGCAGACTAACTGGGTTCAACAACTGAAGTCGGTCCCAGAATTCCAGGCCGACGTCCAGGGAGGGGAGGAGGACCATCAGAAACGCGAAAAGGTCCAATCTGACCAGCAGGGGGTGACAGCACAAAAACATCAGTCCGACCCGGAGGAACAACAACAATACGGAAGGGTTCAGACTGACCAACAGGGGGTGGTGCTACAGCGGCAGCAGCCCGATCGGGGGATTAAACAGGACTGGCTACTAGAGCAGCCCGACTCAAAGATCAGGCAAGACCGCCAATTGGAGAGTAGACAGGTCTGGCTACCTGTGGAAAGTCTCTCGCCCGAGCATACAACTCAAAGGATTTGCCACAATGCGACGCTGGGACAACCGGAACAAAGTCAGCCCCCAAGGACTGTCAGGGAAGAACCTCAACAATACCATGGACAAACAATGGTTGAGCAGTACCAAGACCGCCCCCCCATCCAAAAGGACTGCCCACATATGGATTGTCTGATGCAGCATCAAACCCAACAACCGCAAAACCTACAACAACAACAACAACTCATGATGCTGCAATAGCAGACCCAGATGCACCCTCAAAAGGAACAAGAGGCCTGGCAACACCAACAACAACCATACATACAGCAACATCAGCTACATACCGGGCTGCAGCAAGAGCAATATCACCACCACCAACTACTAGCCCAACAGCATCAACAGATGCAGCTGCAACAGTCCCGGGATACTCAGGTCCAGCAAGAACAACTGTCTCAACAACAGGGACACCTCAACATCACACCTCAAGCGCAAATGCAGGTCCAACAGCCACAGCAACAGCGCTTCACACAACAGAAGGAATGTGAGGAGCACCTCCGGTTACTACTCCAAGCACAACTAGCGCAATATCAACACCAACAGCACCAGGACGGGCTAACTCAGCAGCAACTGCTTCTTCAACACCTACACTTGCAATGGCAACATCCGCTCTGCTGCCAACAACAACAAGTTATGCAGCAGCAACAATTCCAACTGCATATGTTCTGGCAGCAAGAGGCGGAAAGGCAAAAAGCACGAGAACAGCAGCTGCAGTTTATGCCAGAACACACAACATTCACCCTGTCGGACTGGTACAGTGAAGGACAAATTCCTCAGGATATGGACATATCTGCCCCCCCCCCCTGATCTGTTACAACTAAATCAACAGCAAGCCCAGCCAGTGGACATGGAGGTGGAGGCGGTCTCCCCACAGTCAACTCCACCAGAAGTGGGTAACCCGCTGCCCCTGGCGGCCAACCTGGAGGTCCAACAAAAATTGGCATTCCTTATAGAATGGACCCTCACCAAGATCTTCTCCATGTCAGAAGACAACCCGGGCAATAAACTAAACAATAGATATTGGGGGGAAGCTAAAAAAGTCCTAATGTACAGCCCAGAGTCTAGGTCACGGTTCATAAATACAAGACAGTCTCAACAATTGACTGGATGGATGTAGGAGCTGCAATTGTGCTGGTGGTGAACGACTTCCTTGAGAAGATCGACAACTACGCTAAGGCTCGATTTGGAGGGAAACCAGAAGATAACTCCCAGCCAATCCTAGAAGATGCAGGGGAAGCCTTCCTCCACGAGGGTCTTGCCTGGCCCAAAATACTGGTTCACGAACTTTGTATCACGCTGCACACCATTCAGGAACGGCCCCGGGCGACGGGCAGCAACAACCGATAAGGGATCTGATAGCACTCCCCCCAAGATCCCATACCTGCCTGCCCACACCTCAGTTCGACCATACCACCGGAGACGGGAAGGATAGTGGTCAGGGAGGATCTTACAAGGCCACACCGCCAGAGGCTTCAACTACGTTTTTGGAAAGGCAACCAACCCACCTCCTGATGGTCCCTCTGGGGTTGGAAGCAGGGTGACTGAAAACATCCACGATGACGAAGACGAAAATCAGACACAGTCAGATGATGACCGTCACTTGGAGCCCCCCCCGAAAAAACTGCGAGAGGTAGTGAGGCTACAAGAAGACGACAATGCATCAATAGTCATGCCCCCTGGGGTGACCATCTTCCCAATCAAACGGGAAAAGGTGGGAAGTCGCTGGTTGTTACGCCTCGGTCCTCCGGTGGACACCGCCTGCCAGTCCCCACAATTGAAAACTGCCCCAACCCCGACGAATCTGGCGGTAGAGGGTTGGAGGGGTAACCCATCCACAGCTGTAATCCTTAAGCGGTTGAAATACTGGGTTAGGGAAACTAACATAACAAATGTGTTGGGGGTAGTGCTTCCTAAGACACACACATTTCCCAAAGGTATAATTCCAGTCTTGCTAGTGTTGGATCCCAAACTTCGAACCACTACAATTGGGTCAGACTTCAGGTGGTTTAATCACCATCAACTGACGGAGCTCCCCACAACAAGATTTGTGACTAACTATGCCTGGATAGCTAGCAGAGTCATGATCTTCATGCAGACCTTCTTGGAAGATAATATTATGGAAGAACATAACCAGTGGGATGACCCAAAGTCCGTACTCCCCATCAAGGTGATGCCTTAAAGGGATGGAAACTAGGAAGTAAGGATAGAAGTGATGGAGCCACTCCTACCGAATGGCGCGAAACCAGGAAGTAAGGATAGAAGTGATGGACCCACTCCTACCGAATGGCGCGACAACAAGCAGCAGTACACAGGTTACTGCTGGCGCCCCCCAATTCTCGGACCATGCAGTAAGGCAACCTCCTGACTCTCCCCCCCAACTAAGGACCCCAACGGGGGTTCCCGAGCAATCAGTCTGTCACTCCCAAACCCCCCTGCCGCCCCCCCCCTGGTCTTCCGTCAAGAGGTCACCCCAATGGGCCATCAAACTAGCCCAGGCAGACATGGACATTCGCTCAAGCGTCAGCAGAGAAAAAGGAAGCGATTTTGAATATGATCAAATGCCCGACAACGGGGACATGGCCAGATGCAATTTGCATCCAAGAAACACACCTGCAGGACACCCCCTCACATAACGCAAAAGGGAAATCTATATGGCCATATATATTTAACTCGGCACCAGCCAGAGATAGGGCATCAACAGGGGTTGCAATCTGGTTCCCCCTTTCATAAAAACCGAAGCCCGTAAGTATGGACAAAGATGAACTGCATGGGAGGTGGATGTGCCTTAAAGTGGCTTTTGAAGATGAATAATTTTACCTGACTAATATCTATGCACCAAATGATCCCACTAGCAGGGTAGAATTTTGGGCCTCCCTTCAACCCCACTTGCCAGACGATGCCTCACACATCCTAGTGGGGGACTTTAACACCACACTCGACCCAGCACTGGATCGTAGGTCCCCCTCCCAGATACAGGTTCATGGAGATCAGCAGCAGACCGGAGTGGGACCGGACGTGCTCATGCTCAAGCAACTCATGGCGGATCGAAATTTGGAGGATATGTACAGACTGCTGCACCCCTCCCAACGTTCTTATACTTGTATGTCATCCAGAGGCGAACGAGGCCTCTCTAACTCACGTATAGACCTGGCGCTGGTATCAAAGGACTTGGTCGGCCTAGTTACAACGGGTGAAATAACAACCATCAGCCCATGCAAGTCCTTTGACCACCGCATGATTACATTGGGCCTATCTTGGCACAACCACATCCAGAAGGGGTCGGGGTTCTTCAAACTAAGTACGTCTTTGTTTCCCCTAACAAAATACAAGACACCATCACCATGTTTTGGGAATACTAGCAAACCCAGAAACCGGTATCAGGGGCAGAGTGAAATGGTTCAATGTTGGGGTGACACAGATGAGAGAAAGATCCAAGAAGTTTTCCATACAACACACGAGGGACCGTAAAGCTCTCCTTGAAAAATTGATGAAGGGCCTTGAAGACTGGGATGAGCAACTCATGGACGATCCCCAACATGGTGCCACATTTGACAGATTGTAAGAGGTCAGAGACCACCTCCAAAGCCTATATTGAACAACAAACACAGGCATGGAGGTTACTAACCAGGATAAAACGAAAGCACACAGATGGCACAATGACAAAGAATTTCTTCAACAAAGCGAAAGCCAGAGCGAGAGCCAACACTGTCCCCTTACTCAAACACCCACTGGATGGCACAGCCTGGCCAGCAAACAATGCATATTTCATAACTGATTATGCTGCCCAATATTACCGGAACCTTTTCACTTCCCAAACACCAACCAAGCCTGCTGAAGAAGTACGTCAGGCAAGGGAAGAACTGCTGGCAACGGTCCATACGTCTCACGGACACTCAAAAGAACGATCTGGATGCCCCCCTTACTCAACAAGAGATCTGGGAGGTGCTGAGAGACATGGATGACGAGAAAACTTCGGGTATCGACTCATTCCGAAAAAAGTTCTGGATACAATTCTGGGACCTCCTTAAGGACGACCTGATGGAATACATTTCGGGCATCTAGAAAGAAAGCACCTTTGGGGGCATGATTGGACAGGGGGTGACCACACTCCTTTATAAAAAAAACGACAAGGAGGACATTAGAAATTACAGACCCATAACCCTTCCCCCGATCCCATATAAAATGGTGATGAAGACAATAACTAAGAGATTGCTGCCTCACATGAATGTGTTAATCCACCCTGACCAATCAGGCTTCATGCTCAGTCGTAATATTAAGGATAATATGTTTTTGGTTAATGAGACCATCAAGTATGCCCGCCAACGAAATGCTCAAGCAGCTATCATGTTTATTTATTTTGAGAAAGCCTACGATCATGTCGATTGGGATTTTCTAGATATGTGCTTGGTAAGGATGAATTTTGGTCCGGACTTTTCTCACTGGGTACAAATCCTTCACAGGACGACCACCACCAATATCATGCTTAACGACCATCTCTCAACACCAATACACCTCCAAAGATCAGTGCATCAGGGTGATCCTATCGCACCCCTGTTGTTTGTGATTGTGATGGAAGCGCTGGCTTCGCCCATCAGAGTCCACCCCAAGATCAGCAAAGTGCGCATTTCGAAAATCCCGGACCACCTTATCCCAGTGACGTCGTTGTTCGCGGATGACCTCACGGTCCTCATCAAAGCAGATGAGGACAATGTACGTGCCCTTTCACATGTCATACTTCTCTTCTCGCTGGCAGCAGATATGAAAGTCAACCGCGGGGCAAAAATGGAAGGATAATGGTTTCACCCTCAAGGTCATCCCCCGCCGCAAGAACCAGCAGTGGCCTGGGCTTGTAAGGAAGACGCTATCAGGATCACGGGGGTGAGGTTAACGGCACTTGGTCCCCCACAAGACCACGGCGACATGCTAGTTAACTTGGCAATAGAACGACTGGCTAAATGGGAGGGGCTGCATACCTCAATAGTGGGAAGGGCTTTAGCAAAAAACAATGCGATACTAGCAGTCATCTGGTACAAACTAGTAGTCTGACCACTCAAGAGGTAACAATATGCCAGACTTAGGAGAGCATTAACAGTATTCCTCTGAAAAAAACAGCGCCAAAGTTAAGGGTTGCATATCAAGGGTAAGTTGGGATGTCCTCAGGCAGCCAAGAACTAAGGAAGGCTTAGGGATACTAGATCCAGAGAAAGTGAAGCATTGACGACCATTTCGTCAAAATGGACATTTTTTATTTTTTGAACGAAATTGAAACCGAGTTTTTTGGCCGAAAACTCGTTAAAATTTGTTGTTCCTGAGGGTCCGACGTTTGTAAAACGCTGGACCCCTTGGCCATACATGGACCTAGTTTGAGACCAGGGACATCCAAGCAGTCCTATCTGGATGTCCCTGGTCTCAAGCTAGGTCCATGTACAACTAGGGGGTCCAGCGTTTTACAAACGCCGGACCCTCAGGAACAACAAATTTTGACGAGTTTCCGGCCAAAAATCTCGGTTTCAATTTCGTTCAAAAAATAAAAGATGTTCATTTTGATAAAATGGCGGTTCATTGATCTTTAAAGTGGTGGTCAGATTACTAATAGGAAATGACGTCCCCTGGAGCCAACTTGCCTGCCTTCAGATTGCCTCCCTGTCACCGGAAACACTAACGGTCAATAGGTTGCACCCCTTTCAATGGCTGACGAATAGAGACTGGACTCTACCCTCCCCCCCTTAACAGCGGCAAGTTACCAGCCCCAGGCAAGCGGCGAGAGTTGACATCCAACTGGGGGGGGTTGATGCATGTACGGATTGTTGGGGACCCATAAGAGAGATTGTTTGTGTTTGAACCCACGACTCCGGTAGCCAAACTCCCTTTCGACCCGGCTGAGTGGGAATGGCCTGGCCCAAAGCCCATGCACATATGGCGCTACACAGTCAAGGGGGGGTACAGGACCTCAAAGACCGCCCCAGTGATTTAACAAACACTATCCACCAGATGAGCGCGTGACTCGCCCTTGGATTCACGGATGATAGATGATCTGCCATGGGTGAAGTACGCTAAGATTATGCCCACGAATTTGAGAGTCCTTCAATGGCAAGTCATCCACCACTGCCTTCCCACTCCCGATTGGTTGGTGTCTCGAATAGACCTGGAACAAAAAGGATTGGTATCACCTATATGTGCCTACTGTGGCAGAGCAACGCCGCCAGCCAGGGCGACTTTGGAGCATTGTCTATTGGCCTGCCCCATGGTCACCTAATTATGGCAGTGGTGGGATGCAGCCTTTCGATCCCTCACAGGGGAGCATATCCCATGGGACCTGAGGCTGCTACTACTTGGAAAAAAAACAGCACCAAATGACATAGTGGTCCCCCTTTGCAACTAACCTCTTCTCTTACACGAGATTGCAAGTGTTCATGCTGGCCTGGAGTGTCAAATGCTCGTTCGAGAGAAGAGACCACCAAAGCAGCAACCCAACAAGTTTTGGAAGACGAAATCAGGTCTCATACGCAAGAAGCGTGAAAGATATTTATTCGTGACTATAGGGAGGAGAAAGATCCCAATGTTCAGGAAACACTTAAGACAACCTTTTGTCAGTTGTGGCAGGATCCACACCAAAGATTTTCTAAACTTGACAGCGAGCTTAACATTCGCTGGAAGCAGTGGCGGGCCACAGAGCCCTTATGGCAAAGGCGACCCACCCACTGCTTCCAGGTCCCTTTTTGCAACCTAACTTTGTGCTGGTAAAATGATACGGTTCCTTCCGGGTCCCCATCAGCAAAGGCTATAACCCTTATGGGCTCTCTCCATTATTTTGGCCCCGACACCTCTCTGCCCTGACTGCCCCATCCCCCACCCCTCCCTCCCCCCAGTCTCCTTCTCTCCCCTGTTGCCCCATATCCCCCTCCCTCCCCCCCCCACCCCGCATCCCCTTCTCAAACAAGCTCATGGGAGGCAGGGCCATGAAGGGGAGCCAAGGCCATGAAGTGGAGCGATTGCAAACAACATAAGCGTTACCGAGGGATACACAAGATGCGATTTCATAATGGCTGGACAGTCATCTGGGACACAAGGATACCCGGGGGGGGGAGAGGCGTATTTTAGACTGCGTAGCCACGGCCTTCCCCATCCTGGGTGTAAATAGCAAGGACGATCCTCCTCTCAAGGTATTCAGGCGCTACATCGGGATGTTCATCAGAAAAACAGGGGCTGCAACATTGTCATCTTCAGCACAACGGATGGAATAATAACCCTTTTGTCTCCTAACTACAACAACACGAGGAGGTTGACAGGATTGTTCAGTTTCTGTCAAATTGTAAAGAGGGGATAAGATGTAAAGGGTTTAAACTTTAAAGGGACAGACATAACAACAATCAAATAGGGGGGCTGCTGAATTAGGGCTGGGCTAATAGATAGTGGGTGTTCCTAAAATGGGAAGGGTGACGCTAGCAGCTCCATGGGATAACGGAGCCCCGGGATGAGTCAACAATAACCACAGCCCTAGGAATCAACAAACACCAATCTATGTGCTACACGTTGTATCAATGGGACGCTGGACCCGGTTTCCAGCAAGTGCCGCTCCCCACCAATAGATGGAGCAGCCCGACAGATAAGCCCTCAATTTTGACGGTTCTCTTACCACCTCCAGGATAGAGGGATATCGCAAGGGCTATTCTTAAAAAAAAAAAAAAAAAAAAAAAAAGACACAGGTCCTTGTTTTTTTGTGAATTAGTGTCGCATTGGCGAGATTACAGATGTAGTGCCTAGGTTTAATTGGGATTATCGATTAAGTCAGACCCTGCTATGACTTCCCCCCTCCCTCTGATGGTGTTGAATGATCAAGGCAGCGGTAAATGAGTGGAGTGGGGCAGGGTGATGATGCTAGGGTTTCGTAGAGCAGCTAATCCTCAGACTCTGTAGTGACCTCCTCCCCCTCTCACGATGTTGAATGATCCATGCAGCGGTAAATGAGTGGCGTAGGGCAGGGTGATGATGCTAGGGTTTTGTTGAGCAGTCAATCCCCTCGGGTGAGGGCAATCAATGCCGCTCATCAGTAAAAAGTTTGACTCTGCGTAACACCGTGCGGTAAATTTTGATTCGGATTGGCTTGTCAATTCCAACTTCCTGGTCTTGAGGGGTGTAATTGTGGCTTGCTGTGTATACCTGTGGTGTCTTCCTTGAGGGTT